>APFE031006449.1:0-10159 GCA_000404065.3 Pinus taeda
TAATAATTTAAAATTAACATAAATATATGTCGATTACACACCATGTATTATAATAATAATAGATAGATAGATAGTATAAATATGTTAATATATTTTCATTAACATGGTAGTGCAGTGTGGATGATTGTTAAAATATTTATTAAATAAAATTATAACTTTCCAGAGAATTCATATGAAAAGAAATTTGGTTAAAATGTAAAATAGATTTATAACTAGGAATAAATAAATAAAAATGGTTAAACGCAAAATATATTTGTACAATTTAAATCACTAAAACGTCGACAATATCCATCATGATTGATCCATCTTCCGTTTTCGCGATGCATCTTCAAGATCTATACACAAGAGTATAAATGTGTGCTTCAGTTGTCGTGTACTAGATTTTGTTGATCGATATTAATAGATCTAAGCCCTAGACTACGTGCGAATAAAATGCTAATAATAGTCATGACACCGTGTATATATTTTACACCCTAATGTATAACCATACACTTTCCCTGTCGTCGACAGGTGAAATTATAGAATAGAACCCTGGACTAAATTTATTTATATCTTCCTAGACCCCAAGAATTGAACATTTGACGACATGTGTGCATCATCACTATAACCAGCGTAGATCCATTTTAAATACGAATCTAACATGAGCCGAGAAGGATCCAATTATTCATGTGAACTTTTTTTATGAGCAGACATTATTTAAATGTTTTGTATAGTTATTTAGTTCTTTTACTTTTGGATTTTTAAAAAATATTATTTTGGCTGACATGAGCAAAATTTCATCTTTAATAACAGATGAACAAAATTACACATCACACGGAGTTGTAGTAGAATGAACCTCTCGACTCAATCATTATATATATATATCAAATATGACTATAAAATAAAACACTCTTCACAGTTACAAACTTCTTTCAATCTCAAATTGCAACTAAATCACATAAACAATCTATTTAGTAAATCTCCTCTTTAACCATATACATTTAGTTCTCTAACGAATGATTTATATATTTTGCGGTGATGATTGTTTTCTTAATGAATTCCCAGCGACTGCATTCCAAGTAACAATAATGTAGATAAGTTTGCTTTAAAAAGTTGAAAATGAAAATATAATTGATATAAGTAAATTCAAAATAAAACTCGTAGTTAAAGTATTCCGTCTCTCTGACAACATTTCTTCATCGAACATCTTGGAACCTTTTATAGTCGGGGACAACTTGCATGTACATAATATTTACAACTTAATATGAAAATTAGATCCGAAAGAAAAATGACATGAAAATAATTTAACAAAACAAAGCATAATGGTAAACCTAAACAAAATAAATCAACTTATTAAAAAAAATATCAACCTTACAAAAATACGATACAATGGGAACAAAAAATTACTATTATGTGAAAATAAGAGAATATCTATCTTTTATAATAGAAAATCTATTATTCATACTAATGTGAAAGATCGAGTATTAGTTAAGGATATTTATGGCAATTGGACACTACTTATAACTAATAGCAATTAGCTTATTGGAAAATATCAACATTAACACTTGTTTAAGCAAAATATAAAAAGAAAAGGAAAAAAATAAAAATCAGTGCCAATTATGCCTTATCTATCTACAAAATAATCTCTCACATTAGAGAAAAAATTGTGAAAAAAATATCAATGTTCAAAAAAGAAATGAAGTAAAAATTGTAGATCTCACAATGATCCATTGAATAGAAAGAATGAGACCTGTGAAGAATTAAAACTCCAATGAAGAGATATGACCTGAAAAGAAAAGCCATTTAACTTCATTGAGTTTGGTCGAATTCTAAATTAGAAGAGGTTCCATTGCAAAGGTATGAAAAAGGAGAACACTAATAACCATTGATGATTTTTGTAATTGTCCTTTCTAATTCAACATTATGTAATTCTATTATTCATACTTTACCCTCTTTCTTGTGATATTTCCCAAATTTACTTCATTTTGTTCAGTTCAAACAGTACATTTGTCATAGTTGGATTCTTATATAAAGAATTAGTGTTGTTAGGAAATTAATAAGATTACATGTTATGTTTGTTGGAATGGATAATTTGTAAATTGCGGGTTTTTTAATGGGACGCCAAATTACTTTGATTGCTAAAAAGACTCAGTTATAGAATTTCACATCAAAAACAATAGCTACATGATTTCTTATCAAGAATAGTGGATGTATAACTTTTCATCAACATTGAGTCTCTAGGTGAGAATATCAACCACTCTATAGCCATATGACCAAGGAAAGAAAATATGTACTCATGAATGTGTGATTTCTCATAATGTAAAACTATGGTTATTTAATTTTACTAAATTTTGTTGTTCGTTGTTTTTCCACATCATTTGTAAGGAACAATACTTATTTGTCTTTGTCATCATTAAACTGCTCATCCACTTGGTTGAAGTTTAGTGCATGATTAAGCAATTATGGTAAACCATTTGAGTAGTTAGTAGTTGTGTAAAAGAACTTACTTTTGAAACAAAAAGACATGTTACATTTTCTACATGCATATAAAGAACAATTAGGAATTGGTTAACAATTGCATGGTGGTTCATCAATTTTGTATAAAAACAAAAGGAAGAATTCAAAAGCGCTTGATTGTTTTTCATTGCTCTTTTTTGAAATACAAAATAGATATCATAGTGTGAAATTTATTGTGTTGATTGAGTTGTGTGTCTAATCACCTAATGAACTATAGAACAAGGGCCACTATACAATTGTGGTAATCTCATTATTGGAAATTTTAGCCTAAAAGTGCCCATGAAATTTTCATGTACATAATATGTAAACCAATCAAAATCTTTTAAATTTAAAAAGAGGTAAATGTAAATATTTTGGAGAAGAAGAAAGAAATTAAATAAAATTAAAAAATATATATATATATATATAATATATATATATATATATATATATATTATATAATATAATTGTATTTTGACTTATCTCTTTAAAAAGTTTACTCAAATTTAAGTGTAGACCTTGTTTGAATGCAAAAAAAATTATGCATCCAAACAAGTACCCATTATGCTATTTTGAGAAGACTCACATTGTAAAGATGAGATACATAAAAAATGTATTGAACATGTGTTTTAATTATCTTCAATATTATCAATGTGGGTCTTCTCAAAAGTATGCATAATGGGTACTCATAGAATGCGGAAATTAAATTTGCATCTAACGAGGGTCTAAACTGAAAATTTGGTGTAAACTTATAAAGAGATAGGCTATATATATTATATATATTAAAATTATATATATATATATATATACCTCCAAATTCATAATTCTTGTTTTATTATTTTTTATTATTTTGTTATTTTTCTTTACGAGGCCAGTTTAGGCAGAAATCCCTTAATACTATTTTCTTAAGTTTCAAAATTATGAACTTCCTTCTTATAATTGTAATTAATTTATGTTAAAATATTTTATTTATGAAAGGAATTCCTTAGTTTTATTTTAAAGAAACCTTGTATGTGCACACGTTAGAACATATTTCATCTTAGTTATAATTCTTGGTTAACTTGATCAAATTTGAAATCTACTTAGAACATTTGAAATCATAAGAATGTCAAAGGTAGTTTATTTATGTTTATTGTAGCTTACTAGTAGCAATACTAATTAGTTTATTTTTGTGTGATGTAGCTTCTTAATTGTAGAAACAATAGTTATTTCAGTTTGTTATAAGTAATTCCTATACTAAGGTAGGTAGTTAATTTCTCGTGGTTGAATTTAATTTTTTTAGTTTATTATATAATTTTCATGCATGGTTTCTTGGTACACTCTCATTTCCTTACTAAATAGTTTAATATGAACATGGTGGTTAATAAGCACTTTAAAGATCATTGTGAAGATTATATTAAAAATTATGATATTAAGAACTCTTGTAATTAAATAAAGACTAATAATTTAGGAATCCATAAATGCATATATAGTGGATAGCATTTTGAAAGTTTACAATCTTAGATTGATAATTAAATTATGGATTTGGTTATACATTGTTAGAGCCTGATGCTCTTTAATGTCGTTGCGAGGGAAATCCTAATTTTTGGAATCTATTATTTTTTATCATTTTGGGGAATCTAATGATTATGAAAGAGGAAAAAGAGAGATAAAGTAAAAGGTTTCTTTGTAAGTCTCCTCCCATCTCTAGCTTTAAAAGGCTAGAGAAATAGGAAGATTCTACTTCAACTTCAAGTGTGAAAGTCATCCATGTGAAAGTTGAGTCTCTAAGTTAGTGTGCCTGAACAAGAAACATGTACTGTAAAAATTAAGTTTGTGAGGAAATTGATTTTGATTTTTGGAGGCTTCAACGTGCTTTAAGGGGATTATCAACTCTTGACTGGGGATTTCAACATTTGCACGATGTGGGGGACAATAAAAAATGATATGAAGATTAATAAAATGAGTGTTGGGAGGGAAGAATGAATTGAAGGGAAGAAGAGGATAAAGAACCACCTTTTCCTATTAGAGAAATTTATTATGATGTTAAAATGAAAAATATTAATATCTCAGTTCTTCATGTGTTCTATGGGTTACCTATAGAAGACCTTGATACTTTCTTGCTTGAATTTGAAGTCTTTTTATAACCTATTATTATAATAATATTAACTCTCAAAAGTTAAGGTTATTTGCTTGAACCCTCAAAGATGTTGTGTTCTCATGGTTTATGGCGTTGAGAGGAGGAAACATAAGTAATTGGCATTAATTGAAACAAATTTTCTTAGAAAAATATAAATATTATAGTAAAGCAAGAGAAACAAGGGATGAAATATTTTGTATCACTTAAAGAGCATATGAAACTTCGAAATATTATGTGGAGCACTTTCAGTTTAGCTATAATTTTTTTACAAATTGCATATTAGATGATTAATTCCTTGACTCGGTATTACTTAGAGGTATAAGAGAAGAATTAATGAAAGCATTAAGTTTATTTTTTGGTAGAGTTGTTTATCACTATACATATCACGAAATAAGGAAAATATTTAAAAATTACTCAACAACCAATATGAGGAAAGGAACTCCCGATCGAGATGTTAGCTGGAAAACAATTCCATTATTACAAATTAATAACGAGACCCTTGGGGTAAAAACCCACAACCCTCCACATGCTTTAGGTATTTGGTGTGGTGGCTTCGTGCATGCATGGTGCAAATACTCCCGCAGGAGGTGACAACGATATAGTGTTTTGGTTTTAGTTTTGGCATCTGGTTAGTCGCTCCGTGAGAGAAGTTGGTAAGTGTTATGTTCATGGTAGAGGAGTGTTAAGGGGTGGTGCCGAGCTTGGTGGAATGACATGGATTCAGGCGAGCTGGCCAGCTAGTCTTCTCCCTGCGTGGGTAAACTAGTGTGCGGGGAGGTAGTGTCACCTAGAAATTGGGAGCTTTTAGAATCAAGCTACCACCTATGCAAGAAATTCGAGTTACCTATTTATCCACTGAAAATTGTAAGAAAACGGCAATGGATTGTTCGAAAACTACAAAGCCACAAAACCCAACCCTAAGGGGCCATGGCAGAAGAACCAGGAAAACTGAGACGACAGGGAAACCCAGCTCCTCTCGGGGCAAAACGAGGGTTCAAAAACCAGTTTCCAGCATCATAAATGATGCGGCTACAGCATAATAAAATGAGTTTTGGGAGGAAAGAAAAGGGAAGAAGAGTTTAAAGAACCACCTTTTCCTATTAGAGAAATTTATTATGATGTTAAAATGAAAAATATTAATATCTCAATTCTTCATGTGTTCTATGGGTTACCTATAGAAGACCTTGATACTTTCTTGCTTGAATTTGAAGTCTTTTTATAAACTATTATTATAATAGTATTGACTCTCAAAAGTTAAGGTTATTTGCTTGAACCCTCAAAGATGTTGTGTTCTCATGGTTTATGGGGTTGAGAGGAGGAAACATAAGTACTTGGCATTAATTGAAACAAAGCTTCTTAGCAAAATATAGATATTATAGTAAAGCAAGAGAAACAAGGGATGAAATATTTTGTATCACTTAAAGAGCATATGAAACTTCGAAATATTATGTGGAGCACTTTCAGTTTAGCTATAATTTTTTTACAAATTGCATATTAGATGATAAATTCCTTAACTCGGTATTACTTAGGGGTATAAGAGAAGAATTAATGAAAGCATTAAAGTTATTTTTTGGTAGAGTTGTTTATCACTATACATATCACGAAATAAGGAAAATATTTAAAAATTACTCAACAACCAATATGAGGAAAGGAACTCCTAATCGGGATGCGAGCTGGACAACAATTCCATTATTACAGATTAATAACAACACCCTTGGGGTAAAAACCCACAATCCTCGACATGCTTTAGGTATTTGGTGCGGTGGCTTCATGCATGCATGGTGCAAATGCTCTCGCAGGAGGTGACAAAGATATAGTGTTTTGGTTTTGGTTTTGGCATCTGGTTAGTCGCTCCGTGAGAGAAGTTGGTAAGTGTTATGTTCATGGTAGAGGAGTGTTAGAGGGTGGTGCCGAGCTCCGTCGAATGACATGGATTCAGGCGAGGTGGCTAGCTAGTCTTCTCCCTGCGTGGGTAAACTAGTGTGCGGGGAGGTAGTGTCACCTAGAAATTGGGAGCTTTTAGACTCAAGCTACCACCTATGCAAGCAATTCGAGTTACCTATTTATTCATTGAAAATTGTAAGAAAACGGCAATGGATTGTTCGACAACTACAAAGGCACGAAACCCAACCCTAAGGGGCCATGGCAAAAGAACCAGGAAGACTGAGACGATAGGGAAACCCAGCTCCTCTCGAGGCAAAACAAGGGTTCAAAAACCAGTTTCCAGCATCATAAATGATGCAGCTACAGTGTAATAAATTGAATGTTGGGAGGAAAGAATGAATTGAAGGGAAGAAGAAGATAAATAACCACATTTTCCTATTAGAGAAATTTATTATGATGTTAAAACGAAAAATATTAATATCTCAATTCTTCATGTGTTCTATGGGTTACCTATAGAAGACCTTGATACTTTCTTGCTTGAATTTGAAGTCTTTTTATAACCTATTATTATAATAATATTGACTCTCAAAAGTTAAGGTTATTTGCTTGCACCCTTAAAGATGTTGTGTTCTGATGGTTTATGGGGTTGAGAGGAGGAAACATAAGTACTTGGCATTAATTGAAACAAAGCTTCTTAGCAAAATATAAATATTATAGTAAAGCAAGAGAAACAAGGGATGAAATATTTTGTATCATTTAAAGAGCATATGAAACTTCGGAATATTACGTGGAGCACTTTTAGTTTAGCTATAAATGTTTTACAAATTGCATATTAGATGATTAATTCCTTAACTCGGTATTACTTATGGGTATAAGAGAAGAATTAATGAAAGCATTAAATCTAATTTTTGGTAAAGTTGTTTATCATTATACATATCATGAAATAAGGAAAATATTTAAAAATTACTCAACAACCAATATGAGGAAAGGAACTCCCGATCAAGATGAGAGTTTGACAACAATTCCATTATTACATATTAATAACGACACCCTTGGGGTAAAAACCCACAACCCTCCACATGCTTTAGGTATTTGGTACAGTGGCTTCGTGCATGCATGGTGCAAATACTCCCGCAGGAGGTGACAACGATATAGTGTTTTGGTTTTGGTTTTGGCATCTGGTTAGTCGCTCCATGAGAGAAGTTGGTAAGTGTTATGTTCATGGTAGAGGAGTGTTAAAGGGTGGTGCCGAGCTCGATGGAATGACATGGATTCAGGCAAGGTGGCGAGCTAGTCTTCTCCCTGCATGGGTAAACTAGTGCGTGGGGAGGTAGTGTCACCTAGAAATTGGGAGCTTTTAGACTCGAGCTACCACCTATGCAAGAAATTAGAGTTACCTATTTATCCACTAAAAATTGTAAGAATACGGAAATGGATCGTTCGACAACTACAAAGGCACGAAACCCAACCCTAAGGGGCCATGGCAGAAGAACTGGGAATATTGAGACGACAGGGAAACCCAACCCCTGTCGGGGAAAAACGAGGGTTTAAAAACCAGTTTTCGGCATCATAACTGATGTGGCTACAGCGTATCATGAAGGAACGAATGAGGAAATACAGTAGTTAATTGAGGAATAGGAAGCACACTTGAATCGCCAAGCTGGCTTGATGGAAATTGAGGTTGAGGACTGGCGGGCTATGGTGCCAGATCCAGGGCACAACCATTGTCATGTCACCCAATTCAAACAGACCTTGTTCTTGTATTGGTCCATGAAGAGTATCTTGGGAAAGGCTTTGGACTAGATCTCTGTGGGCATGGCAACAGTCGTGTGGGACTTTCCTAACTATAAACAAGAATTTTAGAAACTCCAGTTTCATATGCAAAAACAGGATGGTCGTCTTTGACGAATTGAAGAACACCTCCCTTGCATTCTCTCACAGACAGAGCTCCTGGGTTCCAATGCTAATGACCCGGATCTGGTGGAGTCTACGTCTACCAAGGGAGCATAGTAGTATGCTAGCTTTTCTCTTAGTTTCCTTTCTCTTTTTGTATTCGGGAAGCTTTTAGTTTTCATAATATTGATCTTCCTGTTTTTAGGCATGTAGTATTCCGGAAAGGCAAAGACATTCAGACTTATCTAGCTTGGTTAGAAAGACTTATTCTTTTTGTTATTGGATGGCATATCATGCTATTAGGTGGCCAACAAACTTGGTTTCCCTCAGGGCAAGTTGAGGCCACCTAACTATTTTGTTATGGGAATGTAACTTGTTTTTATAATAATGAAAATGGAAGGACCTACCAAGCTTACAAAAACAAAATATGAGGAAAGGAAAAAGAATAAGAGGAATTCCATTTTGTACGTCAAAGAATGCCATTGGGGTTACAAAATATTAAATTGGAAATTTGATAAATGACATGAAAATTGATATCTTAAACTTTATGTCTATGCAAGTAAATGTTTTACACTCAAAGAAGCAACAAGAGGAAAGTGAAAAAGCTTTACTAATATTATGTTAAGTGTATCAAAAATCATTCTAAAAATGAATGTCCATTAGCTATCATTAAAGTTTGCAATCTTTGCTTACAAAATCGTGACACTAGCCATTGTCTACAACTATCGAGTTTAAAGGAAGCATATCAAAGTGTTAATCATAATTTAGAGCAAGCATGATGTATTAATTAAAGCAGGTTTGGACAAACTTGACTTTAGTTTCCTGACATGAATCAAGATATTAAACCTTTTAAATAGTGTTGGACAAATCATTTACCAAATTAACCTTGGTATCCTTCTCAATATAATCCTACAATAGCCTTAATCGCAATTTGTAGGTAATAAGCAGCCTTGGAAACCATTTTTATCAACTCCTTGGAATTATTAGTTATTATATAATAAAAAATATTATCCACCTCATGCATTTCAACAACCTTTCCATATGCTAAGCATTCAATGGATAAATCAACAACCATATAGACTAGGATTTCCCAATCAACCAACACAATTGAATGAAAATAAATCAACCAACTCAACCAGTTTATACTAATGAATCAAGCGAATCTCAAACTTATTTAGTTGCTACCTTGTATTGTCAAGCAACTCATCAAAGATCGAGGAAGATCTTGGAGGATCCAAAAAAAACCAAAAATTAAAGATATAAGCAATGAAAAACATCAATCCAAAAAAGAAATTGAGTAGTTGTTATCACATTCTACTCATTTGGCTCCATAAGAAGCTCAACATTCAATGGAATAGCAAGTTCCACATTTTTTAAAGAAACAGAATAGGGTAAACTCTATCTTACAATAAACATTCAACATTTTAGAGGGATAAAAGAATTTATATGTCAAAATTCCCTCAATTGGAGAAATTAAGAACATTATAATTTGTAATAAGGTTATAGGGGATTTATGTATTAAGAAACTAGGAAGAAAAAAACAAGATCCTTCAAATATTCAAGTCATAGGACTTTCATCTGATCTTATGCTTGGACAACCTATCAATCCAAAATATGAATATCCTTGTAGTCATGTTGTGTAAATGTGCATTGGGAAAACATTCATTCCAAATACCTTAATTGATCTAGGTATTGTAACAAAATCTTGTAAATAAATAAAATTAAAAATATTATTCAAAAAATAAAATTTATGGTGTTTTTAACTAAAATTTAAACCAAGTTCAATAA
>APFE031006458.1:8136-29361 GCA_000404065.3 Pinus taeda
AGCCGACCTAACAATAATAATATAAAGCCACAAAAATAACAATAGAGGGATTCTATGGGGCACAGTAATAACAATATAGGGGAAATAGGGGCACAATAATATAAATAAGGGGTACAACTACCATAGTAATGGGGTAATCACTAGTATTATAGGGACCCAACAATGATAGTTAGCAGCATCAGTCAATCATCATTCAGACCGGAAACCATGTTCTCCCTTTGCATTAGTTCCATCTGAAACCAAAAAACAACAATTGTGAAATTGAACGAAGATCTTCTAAGATAATTCCAACAATGCATTATTAGAAGAATATATGCTCCCCATGAACCTATTCCAGATGGTCTTTGTCAGACCCATATCAGACTCTTTTTACTAAGAGCCTGGCCCACTAATTGTCTTCAACCAACATATACACGACTGTATCCACACAAACCAACGTATGTATGCGTATCAACCTCAAGAAATTCATGTACAACCACTTTTCTTTGAAATAAGCAAGATTCAATAGCAAGATGATACATCAACTACCCCCAGCTTCTGTCTGAGGTATTCAAATGTTTCCCTGGGCAGTGGTTTGGTGAGTATATCAGCAACTTGTTCCTTAGAGGGAACATACTCCAATTTGACCTTTTGTTCAAGCACTTGTTCCCGGAGAAAATGATACTTGATAGGTATGTGCTTAGTCTTTGAATGCATGACAAGATTCTTCGAAATACTAATTGCACTTGTATTATCATAGAAGATGGAGATAGGTGGAGTACAAGTGATTTGAAAATCTTGCAAAGTTTGCATCATCCAAAGGAGTTGTGTGCAGCAAGATGCAACAGCCACATATTCTGCTTCAGCTGTAGATAAAGAAATTGAACTTTTTTTCTTGCTGAAGCAAGATACTAATCTGGAACCCATAAAGAATGCACCACCACTAGTGCTTTTTCTGTCATCCAGACTTCTTGCCCAATCTACATCTGTATATGCATGAAGTGTGAGATCTGCATCTCTAGGATACCATAAGCCATAGTTTTGTGTTCCTTGAAGATATTTGAAAATCTTCTTAACTACCTAAAGGTATGATTCCTTTGGATTTTCCTGAAATCTTCCAACTATTCCTACCACATGCATGATGTCTGGCCAAGTACCTGTTAGATAGAGCAGGCTACCAAACATGGATCTATAGGTTGGTTGAGGTACTGCTGTTGATTCATCATTAGCACTGAGGCAACATCCTGTTACCATAGCGGTACATACCGGTTTCGAATCTTCCATGCCATATTTGTTCAAGATATGCTTTAAGTACTTTGTTTGAGAAAAAAGGATACCATTTTTATTTTGTAGGATTTGTAAACTAAGGAAATATGTCAGCTCACCAAGCAAGGACATTTCAAATTCTTTCTGCATCACTAAAGCAAAGTTTTGACTCATAGCTTCATTGCTACCAAAGATGATATCATCAACATACACAACAAGTATTAGCAATTTATCATTATCAGTTTTTATATATAGATTGCTATTTGCTGATCCATTTGAGAAACCTTGTTGATGGAGGTATTTGTCTAGATGATAGTACCAAGCCCTTGGTGCCTGTTTAAGACCATAGAGTGCCTTCTTAAGTCTACATACAAGTTTTGGATCATTTCCAAGGATGAATCCATGTGGTTGCTCAATATACAATTATTCTTCTAAGTCCCCATTTAAAAAGGTAGATTTCACATCCATTTGAAATACTTTGAACTTTTGAAAGCTAGAAAGAGTAAGGAACATTATTATAGCCTCTAGTCTAGTAACTAGTACAAAAGTTTCTTCAAAGTCTATACCTTCTTGTTGTGCATAACCTTTACAAACAAGTCTGGCCTTGCTTCTAATGACTTCTCCATTTTCATTCAGCTTAGTTTTGAATATCCATTTTGTCCCTATGACATTCTTATCTTTTGGTCTAGGAACCAACTCCCAAGTGTTATTTTTTTCAATCTGCTCAAGTTATTCATCCATGGCCTTGACCTAGCATTTGTCTTTGCATGCTTCTCTTACATTTTGTGGTTTAGTGGAGGACAGCAATGCCAGATAGCTTGACGCTTCAGAAATACTTCTTCTTGTTTGTACACCAGCCTCTTTCTGTCCCAAAATTTGAGTCTTTGGATGGTTCTTCTGGACATACCTAGATGGATTCTTTTCTTCTATCCTTATCTGTTCTTCTGATGCCTCGTGGGTTTCTTCTTCATCATGAATCTGATTTGATGTTGAAGGATAGTCCTCATCATCTTCGAAATCTTCAGATTTTACTTGCCTAGGAGTGTTTCCTTCTTCATCAACCACTACATCAATACTTTCAACAATTTTTCCAAGTTTTTTATTATAACACTTATATGCTTTGCTGTGGGGGGAGTAACCAAGGAGAATGCCTTCATCTGCTCTAGGTTCAAACTTGCCAAGTTTTTCATCAGTCTTTTTGATGTAGCATTTGCTTCCAAAATTTTTGAAGTATTTTACCGCGGGAGTCTTACCATACCAAAGTTCATGCGGAGTCCGAGTGCTGTTTACCCAGATGTTTGTCTTGCTGAGAATAGTAACTGCAGCAAATGCAGCTTCACCCCAGAAGGTTGCGGGAGTTCCAGACTCATCAAGCATAGCATGAGCCATTTGTTGAACTATTCTGTTCATCCTTTCCACTACTCCATTTTGTTGAGGAGTCCTTGTAGCAGAGAATTCCCTTCTTATTCCATGTTCTTCACAAAAATCGAAAAATTCATCCGAGGTAAATTCCCCTCCTTGATCAGATCTGAGGCATTTGATTCTGAAATCTGATTCGTTTTCAACCAACGCTTTGAATGCTTTGAATTTTTCGAAAGCTTCATGTTTATACTTCATAAGTCCTATCCAACACATCCTTGAAAAGTCATCAATGAACAATATGAAGTACTCTTCTCCTCGAGGTGACCTCTTCCTAGTTGGACCACATATATCAGTATGGACAAGTTCAAGTGGCCTGCTAGCTGATCCTTCCTTCTTAGGGAAATTAGTTATGGTTTGCTTACCAAAATGACATGATTTGCATATTGTATTGTCTGGAATTCTAATGCTAGGGAGATCACGAACCGCTTGATATTTGCATGCTTTCCTTATCTGAGAGAAGCTTAGATGCCCCAATCTTCTGTGCCATAGCCAATGTTCATCATTATTGCTTAGATAGCATTTTTGTTGTCTTCCTTTGAGTACATATAGATTATTTGGATTTCCTATGCCTTTGATCACTGTTTCTCCTATGTCAAGCTCACGAACAATACATCCATCTGATCGAAATATTACCTCATTTCCTTGATCACACATATGACTCACACTCAATAGATTATGCTTTAAGCCATCAACATACATAACATTTCCAGCTTTGACCTTCTCTTTCAAACGAACAGAACCTTTACCTTTTATGAGTGCAGGGGTGTCATTTCCAAATGAGACCTTCTTTTCCTTTTTTAGGGCACTATATGGCTGAAGTTTTTCTTTATCGCCTGTCATATGTTTCGAGCATCCACTGTCGATGTACCACTAATTTTCCTATCCTTCTGCATATAAGGCTATCCCACATATTTCTGGTTGTGGTTCTTTCTTTCTCCATGTTTTGGGACTCAATGAAGCTTGCTCCTTCTGAGTTGTTTGCCGAAATCTACTCCTGCATTCAGAATCTTCATGACCGAAGTTCTTACAAATAGAAAATTCTATTTCATTTTCAAGAGTAGAAAAGTTATTGTAGGTTATTTTCATGATCCTAGTCATACTTCTTTGTTTTTGAGCTTCTGTAGTCATGATGGTCTTGTAGGCAACACATTGAGCAACTTTGTGTCCAAATTTATGACAAGAGAAACATTGGCCATTGAAGAAACTCTTGTGAATATCAAACCTACCGACCAAATGATTGTAGTTTCTATTGACATCCTTTCTTGAGGCAAATTGAGAACGATTTACCTGTGATTGTTTGTAGCTTCTATTCATCCTTGATGTAAATTACCCTCGATTTAGTTGGTGCTCTCTGTTCATCCTTGAAGTAAATTGTTTTACCTGGTGATCTGTATTATGCCTCTGCTATCGATTGTCAACCTATTCACTTTTCCTTGCTACATCAAGATAACTTTTGGAGGTGGATGGCTTCTATGCTTGAGATGCTTCTTCAGAATATCCGAGACCTGTATTGTTTAGAGGAGAACGTTGCAGTTTGATAATCTCATCTAAAGTTTTAGATCCTTTAGAAAATCTAAGATTAACGGCTTTTGTTTTCTCAATTTTTTTTCTAAGTCCCACAATTTCACATTCTAACTTTTCATTGTGTGTATCTCTTTCAGCAAGTTGGAATGTTAGAGTATTTATAATCATATTCTTTTCCTCTAAACAAATTTTAAGTTTAGAAATTTCTTCATAAAGACCTTCTTCATCTATAGCATCCAAGAAATAATCATCTTCAAAGGCCATCAAAAGTCTATCATCATTACATTGTTCATCTTCATCACTATTTGAAAGTCCATCACTGTCTTCATGTGTATAATAGCTCTTCTTACTTACATTCTATTTTCTGTTCCATCTAACTGGTTCCTTACCTTTATCTTTATGAGGACACTTGGTAGCATAGTGACCGACTCTTCCACAAGCAAAGCATTTGAAAGGTGGCTTACCTCTGAATCTTTCAGTCCCCCGTTGAAGGTTCTTGACAAAGTCTGATTCTTCCTCTCCTTATGACATATGTCCTGACTCATTATAATCTCCTTTTCATGAGGCTTTGAATGCATCTTCTCTCCTGTCTGATGGTCCTCCTTTCCTCATTTCGTAAGCAGTCAAGATTCCGTGCAGCTGTGACATGGTAATGCTCTATAAGTCTTGCTTTTCTTCTATGGCAGAAACTTTTGAATCAAACTTAGAAGACAAGGATCTTAGAACCTTTTCAACTAGAACAACTTCTTTTATTTCTTCACTCAAGCTTTTCATATAGTTAACAATCTCATCAATGCGTAATAAATAGTTAGCCACACTTTCATCATTGTGAATTATGAGATTTTCATATTGAATTCTGAGAGTTTGTAGTTTTGCTCGTTTTACCTGATCATCTCCTTCATAGCTCAGAACGATGTTGTGCCATATTTCTTTTGCGGTTTTGAGCTACATAACCTTGACAAATTTTGATTGAGATAGACTCCCTAATAGAGTATTGATAGCCTTAGCATTTGTTTCATACTGCTTTTTACCAGCCATATTTGTAGGAGTTGCTGATGGAAATGTGTATCCGGTTTCTATGATATCCCAAACTTCTGTACCAAGAGATTGAAGATAGGTTGTGATTCTTACCTTCCAATAGATGAAGTTACTCCCATAAAAAATTGGTGGTCTGATTGATGCCTCCTTTTCGTAGTTTCTCATGATAGATCTTCCTTCAAGCGATAAAGCTTCTTCTGAAGGACCTACTCTGATACCAATTGTTGGAAATTATACTGAGAGGGGGGGGGGTGAATCAGTATTATCAAGTCAATTATTTTTCATTTCATACACAGATTTGTACATGCTACTTCAGTTAGTGAAAACAACATATATACGCAACTTTAGTTAATGAAACTAGTGTATATGTTGCAGACTTATATTTTAACTTATTCTTCAGATGTTGATCATATATTTGTGTGTCAGAACCATATAAATAGTAACCAGGAACAGAAAAATAGAGCATATAGTCACACAAAAGAACACAAGATATAAGGTGGAAACCCAATATGGGAGAAAACCACTTGCTGCAATTCGTCTCTATCTTCTTTTAATTAGAAACTTCTTTTTACAATGTTTCTATACTGGTGCAGTCTTATACCAGTACGCAGGCTGCAACCTACAGAAGGCTAAAACCTTCTCTCGTTCTCCAGCTTCTCCTGGAAGGGAGCTACAACCCCTTTAGCTCTTGTACTAGCTGAGGTACTAGTACGTAGGTGCTGACCTACAGAAGGCTACAACCTTCTCTTTTCTTCTAGGGACCATGTTTCATAAATTTTCAGATTGGATCCATGAATAACATCAATCAAACATCAAGTATATCTTCCTCAACCAATCTTCTTTGTACAACTCAATACTAAATCAAACAATCACTTCTCTGAATGTTGTAACCAGAATAATAACAGTAACCAGACACCAATCCTTAACCCAGAATACTTCAACAATAAACCAAAGTAGCTAAAACATATTTTATGAGACATACGCTACTTGAATATGAGGAACCTGCATGCATACGCTTCTGTATAAAGGCAAACCTGTGTATACGCTTATTTGAATTACTGAACCGATGTGTATACACACCTTCGCTGCGCCAAACCTGTGTACAAATCTATGAAAGACAGTTTTCCCTTTTCAAGTATTCAAGCATTAATTATACCTAGATTATCAGATTCATAGATCAATCCATGCGTCAAATATAATAGATCAGAATCACACAAAGATACTACTATTCAAGTATTGAGATTTGACCCTTCAATAGAACTTATCCATCTTGTAATGCTCAGGTTCCTCCTTGATTCAGATCCAGCTATGCACCATAAACCAAAGACCAGTATTCCAGATCTTGCTCCTCATAAGATTTTCAACGCTTGAGTCAATTCCTTTACAAATGATCTCTTCCTTTTTATTGTCTTGGCCTTACTCAAACCATGGCCCAAAACCATAGATAACCAATACTAGGGACCCAATACCTGGGTTTAATATTTCGGGCGCAATACTAAGGTCCAAAACCATAGGTCCAATTACCATGAACCCAAAAATAATCTTTCCCACATGTATGCACTTTTCATGCATGAAAGTGTGTGTATATGCATACGCGACTTTTTATCATAAATAGCGCATATATATGCGATCTGTTTAAAAGGAACATGCGTATATGAAGTTTTCTTCCATTCTGAGTGCTTGAACTATGATCTACCACCTCTGTGCTTTGCTATCAAGGACAACACCTGTGCCATAGTGGCAAACCTGTGTCATAATGCCAACACGAGGAGATCCCCGACTTGTTGGTGGGTCCAACACAGTCAACACAAAACTTATTGAAAACCCAACAAAAACTTATTTCTAGTTGATGAGGATAGCTTGAGGCTAAGGATGCTCTTGCAACACATAATCAAATGAAACAACAAGTAGATTAACATTGCAGTGAAAGAAGTTTTGACATGGGTGATTAGGTATTTTTACATCTACAACCATACAAACACATTTCCCTAAACAAAGTTAGGAAGGATAATAAATTATAACCCAAGTACCATGGCACTTATAAGGTGTTGAAAAATATTGGTACTATGGCATAGAAGTTGGAGCCAATTGCATCTTCGCGTGTACACCCAAGTTTGCTAAAAGAATGTTATAAGTGACAATATCCCAGTTCAAACTATATTTCCATAACTTTAGGAGGAAGGAAAAATCATATGGGAGCCTGAAGCAGTTATAGAAACAAGAATCTGGCAACTATGGAATCAATCATTTCATAATATCACAAAGCTCATAACGATGAACCTGCATATGTTATTTACTTGTATGTGTCTTCTATAATATTCCCCCTATGAGTAAGCTAGGAAACATCAAGCATGAACCATTAAAAGACCTATGTGATACTATGTAGGTTTCCAAATATGTTCATCTACTATGTCAATATGATTTTTTGGTTAGCTTGATCTGTTCTATCAAAAATTAGCTTCCCTGGTTGTGATCATCTTACCTTGGTTCATTTTATTTTTTTCCTTCATATCTAGAGTCCATTTTCTTCCTTTTACATCATCCATACTTATTCGGGATCATCTCTAGGAGCATTCCATTATGTTCTTGTTATGGTTGCTAATGAGCCCCATTATTGCAACAAGAGTATTGCAACTGTCAAGGCAACCAGCTTAAATTATCAACCCTAGGTTTGTACAAACCTAAGGGGTGACAATGCTATATGCATAGTAGGTTAGGTTATACTCATGCCACCTTTAGGAAATGGACTAGACCAAGGCATACAAAGACCACTTTACAAGCTCACTCAATAAATCAAATTGCATAATCAAAGAGTTCTACCCTAATTGCATAATTGAAATATAATTCTACTTACAAAAAGGATTGATAATTCTACAAGTTTAATTGTAAATGATAACCCTAATTTCAAGAATGTAAGAGATATATTACTTGCAGAAATGGAGACACTAATCTATTTGCAAAATATAATATCTATGCTACTCGCAAGAAGGTAAACGCTAGCCTAATTGCAGAGTATGAAAAGTTGCATTGAAAAGGATATTAGCCCATGCAATAAGAATGCTTGAATTTGAAACTCTAAAAGAAGCATAAATCTAAGAAAACAATCTCAATCTACTTTGCATTGATAGATCACCCTTTAATCATTCTTTTCAAGGAAACTTATCTTCAGTGACAAATTTTAGAAGGCGTTTCATAATAAATTCATCACTGTTCTTCAAATTTGGAAATCTATCCTGTAGCCCTAATTGTGGAATTGTGTTGCAACGAAGAAACTGGAAGGTATAAAGTGGTCTTTGGTTCTCCTCAGTCATGGTTTTAGGACCTAGGGGTCGTTATTGAATCCTAAGAGACAAAAATGAATATTTTGGAACAAATATAGCTAAGTTTACATAGTGTTATGGGATGCTACCAAATTGTTACAAGATTTCTATAGGATTGGCCTGTTTTGCTACAGGATTGGATCCGTGAGTATCCTTAGGCTGGAAAAGGTTTTCTAAATTTAGGAAAGGGTAGATGAAGGTATATGAAGTTTGTATGAAATTGTTTCCAAGCCTAGCACCTCTCAGAGGCCCATCTTGCACAAAAACAAATGGCCATGGTGTCCTTTAACGACCCAAAAATGTAGTTTCAATGACATAGTTTTGAGGGCACTTTGAGATGAGGAGGGATAGGATTATGATGATAGTAGGGAGGTAGGATGAATGTGCCAATCGTGAAATCCACTGGTAGTACCTATAGACCAAACGAACACTTCTTTTTCCTACTTTAAAAGAATGCCAAACTAATGATTAAATTGCAGCAAAATGGACTAAATCGGAAAGGATGAGTCAAATTTTATAAAACTAAGTGAAAATAAGGAGGATTTTAATTTTTATTGCATTAAAATACAATCTCATTTGTGGCATGCAACTAACCCACATCCATGAAAGCTTAAAGAGAAATGTGATTTAACTCCTAAGTATGCAAAAACAAAGTATGTAAGGAGAATTATTCTAAGGTCTAACAACAACAAAGGAAAATAACCACATGTTTTTGGCTTGCTAATGCATATTCCTCTACCACACTTCCCAGAAGATAGGTGGCCACCAAACCTGCCCCAACAACTTGTGCAAGAAAATTTCTATTAAGAAAGGAAGAATTGTTGCTACAAAATGTAATGCATAGATAAGATACAAAAAGAGAGACTAGAGCGTTTAGGTTGGGCTCTAAGCCAAGGGGACTCAGCCCTATGAAAAAAATCAGATGTGAGACAACAATGAGCCTTTCATTGACATAAAATAGAGTTCAAATGCATCATGAAACATAAATGAAAATGACAATCTCAAGATCCTAACTCTTCACTACTCAAAAATTTGAATCCCATTGAGAGATTGGGCTTGTTTATTTATACAAAGTTGATTGAGGGGAAGCCTCCTTGTAAACAGGACTACTTCCCTCCAAATTATAAAAAATGGATCTAGCTCCCTTAGATCCTCACAATCCCTTGAGTGCCTCAACTACTAGTAGATCCTCGAGCTGTAGGTGAGTAATTTTAGGGATCAAGTCAAGTTGTAAGAGAGTAAATGAAGGGGAAAATCCTCCTGCATCTCCTATAACTACCTACAACATGCATATTCATAGTAAATGCACTAAAAAATTCTCTTTTCCTGCACATTAACCACATTAGGCCACAAAGTATGACAAACGTCCTTTACTCTCCCTATTAAGAACATTATAGCTAAAAATATATTAATTAATGTGATAAAAGAGGAAATTATAGGTTGCAGGATAGAAAAAAGGGCCTTATAATATACCTATTTATGGGACCCATCATTACCCTCTACTAAAGGTGTTCCTCACCCTTTGAGAAACTTATTCACTAATTTGTAGCTCACACATGCCGGTTCTTTTTGTCTACTTTGTCTTCTATTATTCTTAAATAAAAATTATTTACATCTTGCATTGATGTAGTGTTTTACTAGTGCACAAGCTCCTACCTATTTGAGGCTGCTACCTCCACTAAATTCTCCAACTATTACTAGAAGGAATCACCACTTCTTTGACCTCTTGTGATCCAATTTTCAAAATATTTCACACTGGGACCAGTTATAATAATCAATGATATGGTAGGCCACATTACAAAAATATTTCATACTAGACCCACAATGCTTATTGAATATAAGAACAACTCCTTGTTTAGACAACTCAATAAATATCAAGTCCCAAACTATCAATTAATACTACAAAATATGTCAATTGAGAATTTTTTCACAACAAGCCTTTGACGCCTACAACTCATTCCATTAGACGTCACAACATCATTCAGACAACTACTGAAGAATTTGAACCCAGGTAAACATAACCCATGTCTAAAGTATTGTGTAGACTCTTCTACAATGATAGTAGATATAAAGCATTAAAAAGCACATATCAACCAATAAAATTCCATCTCCTAATGAAAATCTTTAAGAATAAAAAAACATAAATCAATTAAATCCTATAAGATGAACAACATTAGGATTCTATCACACAATAATCTGTCCAAAAAATGTTGATCTCAACATAAACTGTGTTGATCTCAGTCAAACAATGTTGATCTTTGCATAAACAATGTTGCATATAATTTATTCGGAGGACAAACAATGGCATTACACTTATTCCATTCAAGTATGACCCAATCAATATTATATGTATAAATCCGCTATGCATATTCAATCTCTACAACAAGTCAATGATACTAAAATCTATCAACAAAAATCTTATGAAAACCTTGTGGGTTGTAGACTTTTTTCATATACAACAACAACAAATCGAAATAAAAGGCCAACAAACTAATACTCAATTGATGCAGATATTTGACTTACTATTGTCCAAGCAACACTGCATATAGATCTCTACATGCTCAAAATAAGTTAATGACACCTATATACTGAACATCATTCAACCTCCATTCACTATGTGCACAAACTCAAAAAGTGAATAATATATCTGCACATTTATATATAGGGATCTACCTTTGTAGAAGTTAAAAAAGATAATTTTAACTAGGAAATCTTTTACACAAATCCTTGTTCACAGTGGACCATAATTTCTGAAAATAATACACTTGAAATTCTTAGTTATAGAGACAGATAAGAAATAAAATGAGTGTTTCTATAGAATAAAAGGCCATGCAACTACATAGAAACCATTTAGGTATAGATTCAAACCATTATAAGATCCTCTGAAATAAAATGTGTGTGTTCATGAAGATCCCTGCAAACACATGATCTATTTGCATGCTTTTATAATAGTTTGTCTCAAAAACTTGGCGCATTCACTGTGAAACTAAGCACATAAACCATACAAGTATGATCCATAAAGTAATGCATCTTTAAACTCAAAATATAATTTTCAATCTACTCATTTAGAAAAGGATATAGATCCATGCATACACCTTGAAGAAAGAACCTTCAATAAAAAGATACACATGGTCTATGCATACATCATTTCTTGTGGCCTTTAACAATAACAAAATTTACTTGACTTCATTGACTAGTAGACTTGTGCACCGGTGCACACATGTTCCAAAACAAAGCATAAAATAACTCGTCAAATGAACACACTAGCTTATCAAACTCCTTGCCCTTTTATGAATTTTTGTCCTCAATTTGAACATGGGAAAACCAAGGGATTTGTTAATGGTAATATTGAACGAGATCAAATAGAAGTTAAACAATCATCCACACATGGATATCTTTGGAAATGCAATGGTTCTGCCTGAACTTTTTTTCTTTTCTTCCCTTATAGGTAGTGTTACACAGTAAAATGTCACTGCCATCATGTCAGTCTCCCTACTGTGCTATAAAACCACATTCACCTAAGCTCATGCTCCTTGAAATGGCTAAAAACCCTCTTTGCCTAAGTTAAATGAATCATCACGTCTGTTCATTAAATAACCGCACTGACCGGCGGAGGCTAGTGTAACTGTTGCTCTGCCAGCGCGGAAGCACATGGGTTTTCTGCGCTGGTCCAATTTTATGGACAGTGCATCCTCTGCTTGTACCCTTGAGCGCTGACCAGACCTCCTCTATAGTTGATGTGCGATGCCAGCGTGCCAGATCAGTTTTGCACCCGCGCTGATCCTGTTTAGGCGAATTTGTTCTAACAGCCAAACTTCCAGATGACTCCAGACTTGGCTGTTAGCATTGTTGAGGTCGCCATCCTTTCTCTAGCATGTCTGTTCGACTGACCATCCACTTATCTTCGGGGAAAGCTCATCCTTTACCTATTCATGGAGACTCCTTCTCCTTTATAAGCCTCCTCCATTGCCCATGAGCAGCTAGTTTGGAACATATAGACTTTGATCGAGGAATTCTTAGTGCATTAGTGCTGCTCTTTGTAGGCATTTGGTGTGTTGTGTGAGGATTGCTTTTGAGCTTGAGGAAGGTTATGAGCTTGTTGCCTTGTATGTGAGAGAGAGACCTCTTTGACTTGGGAGATTTGCTTCAAAGGTGAATGCTTGGAAGACATGCTGGCTGGACCCTCTAGAGAAGGACTCAGCGTCAGGACTTTGGTTGTACCTTACTCTATTTTCTGATTAATAAAGATAGATGACTACTCTTATGGTTCCATTTCCATTTGTCCTATGAATGATTAATGTAAATTGTATCCTTCCTGACTGATACATAGTTGTTTTTAGTAGATTTTACGCTTGTGTTTGTTCTCTCTTTGCTTGTGCAAGTGTCCGTCCGCGAGGATAGTGGAGGACTGTGATCGGCTGGAGCGAAGGAGCGAGAAGATCATCTCTTCGACAAACGTAGCGTTGGAATCCAAGTAGGTTTCTTTTACCCACTTGTTAATTACAACTAGGAACCTGCAGTGTAGCATTGTTTGATTGTTGCTAGACCCCCTTTGGGCTAGTAGGGATTGCCTCTATTCGTAGAGGGGATTTACCTCTCCAAAAATTTGGCGACTCCACTGGGGAGCTTGCTTGTCTCTTTGTATGTCACCTTTGTTTTGATTTTTTATTATTGCTCCTTTGTCAAAGTTTGGGGATTGTTTTGCTATTGATTTGTTTCCTGGTTCGTCCTGGGAACTGCCTTAATTACCTTGAAAGCCTATTGCCTTGGTTTGGAGGTTTTTGGTTTGTTTTTATTTGTTTTTCACCCTCACCGCGCTTTATTTAAGAACAGACGTGCTGACATCGCATAGTGTCTTCTTTGTTGTTTCTGTCGTCGCGTGTATACATTTAACAGTCACGCTGACCTAGTTTTCGGGCCAGCGCCCTTTATCCGCGTCTTTCCGCGCTCACAGCGCAAATTTGCTACAGACCTTCTTCTGTCATCGCTTTGTTGCTAAGGGGTCACCCGCGCTGATGCTGTAAAACTCTTTTTTGTCCAAATTGGCCTCCTGGACCTCTTGGTTTGGCTGTCCCCTGCTTTTTCCACTTGGCTTTTGGCTTGATAATTTTGTTTGAGCTGTAACTCGCTTGCTTGCGAGGCCTCGTTCCACGAGGGTTCGTTTATTGCTTGTTTTCAGTTTTTGTGAAGCCTTCCTTTTTGCTCTCGTCGCTTGGTTTATGCTTTGTCTTGACTTTTTACGATTGCTGAAGTGTGTCAGACTGTCGTTTGTCTAGTCGTGGACTCTCATCCTTCGGGTGTTCGCTTTTCTCCATTGATTTCACACTCAAACCCTAGGGCATCTAGTGGTCGTGTGTGTCTAGCCTCCCGTTCGGGATCTTGTGCTCTTGGTTGACCAGCCAACTTCGTTTTTGTTTTCACATTTGTTTGGTGATTGTTGAAAGTGATTGATTGTGTTCCAAGCGGTTTGCTTTCCTCCGTTGAATTCCTCGTTGTCTTGTTGAGCTTAGATTACATAGCTCGTAAGCCTTTGTTTTCCTTTGATTTGGGAAACTAGTTTTAGTGACTTGGGAATTGTCTTGTGTGTGCATTGAGTGATTTAGCTTTTCACTTAGTGTTGCTATCTCTCTAATTCATTTTAAGAGAACTTTTATGTCATTGAAAAAGTAGAGCAAACTAGTATCTTTTGCATTAATAGTTAAAAGGAAAAGAGCATTTCGTCATTTTGTGCTTTCAAAAGAAAAGTTTCATTTCCTTGCTGTTAGTTGCATTAGGTTGCGTGATTGCTTGAATTCGTTTTGTTTGTTTGAAAGATCTTCAACTCTTTTTAGCTAGGATTCATCGAACAAAATGATGATCGTTGGCATAGAGTTGCATTTAGGTGTTTTTGAGAGATCATACGGTAGGGCTTGAAACTCAAACCTAATTCAAGATCAACTGTAAAATAAACCAAATTTATCTAAAAACGCATTGGAACTTAACGTGAACATCTAGAGGTCTAGGCTAGAGACGTGTTCCGACATCGTTAAACCTAGTAGCTTAATGTTGAGTGGTTGGGTGATTCCTCCACGGTGAAACGATAAGTACTAGTACGGATTGGGCTCCCACGTACCGTCGCGTATATATGGGAAGACCCCATTAGGCTTGCATCCTTTATCCATAGGAAGCCAAGTCTGCCACCTTGTAAACCGTAACGCACCGAACACAGCATTCGGGAAGATTGACTGCAGTACGGGAAGTCCTTGGTTCTCATATGATTGCCAAGGTGTATAAGCCGTTTTACGGGTTGCTTGGTAAACCTTTTTGCCTAGAACTTCCAGAGTAGTCGCTTTTGATCCTTTTCAGACTCTCTAAAAGAAAAGGTGTAAGTGAGCGTCTTGTCACTTCGTGCTCATTAAACATTCGAAGTAGATAGAGTCATCTTTTCATCCTTTTCTCGACTCTCGAAACATGAAAAGGTCAAGTTTTGTTCCTGTGTCTTAAAATTCATTTGGCCACGATAATAATTTTCCGGTTAGATCTTGTGTGCGTTTAGTTTGAGTAGGTTTCATCGTTAGCTTCTTTAGGGTCTTTGTTGGGACATCCTGGCGGGTCCATCTAATCCGTCTTCGATCCCGAGTGAAGAAGGGTCCCCATCTTCTGTTGCCCCCGAAACTCCGGTCTGTGGTGCTTTTCCCATCGTTCCAAGCATACAACCGTTGAATTCTCGGGCTCCAGGAGACGATTTTTACGAGTTCTTTTACAACCCTGTTTGGGAACCCTCTGACGGGTCTCATCCTGCCACTCCTGTTGGTGCTCCATTTTTGATGGCTTCATCCGATATGGGCGACGCTTCTCCAGTGCCTAGTGGCTCGGCCGTTATGTCGGATATAGATACTCCCATTCCAGTAACATCCCCAGTTATATCCCCTGTTACCTCCACGCCCGTCATGTCTTCTGGGCAAACGGTGCCAAGGCGTTACAGATCGTTGCAAGATGCTCACCGGTTCTTTTCTGAGGGTCACAACGTCGTCCCTACCACAGGATCGTTTATTTCCCAAGCCCCTCATTCTGCTGTTATGGCAGTACCTACCAACCCGACCGTTTGTGTTGCAGTGTCAACTCCAGTTGTGAGTGCGGTCATAGCTTTGTCCGCTGTCACTTCTACCGTAGGCCCGTCTCGAGGTCCAACGCAGAGTGGTGAACCGTCTCCTTCTTCTAGAGTTGTGCACCCTGCAAGTGATGCTCCTCCTGCTTTTGAGCATATGACAGAGGAGGAAGCATTTTATGAATACTTGCGTAATGTCCAAAACCTGGATGGTCAAGGTCCGTACTATGATGCTGAGAATCATTATTTGTACACCTCCTTGCCTCAAATTCCTTATGATGAAATTTCCGTTCCACTGAACGTGGATTGGGGCACCATCGGGTATGGTGGTGGCGTATACCATCCAGGACAAGGACAGCAAGGACCACCTGGCCAAGGTCAGCATCCTTACGTCCAGCCTGATTATGGGCAGCAGTTTACAGGTCAGAACTACCCTGGTCAGCAAGGAGGCCCGCAAGGACAACCTCATCAAGGACAACCTTCGGTCTCTAGTGGTCCGGCGTTTACTTATTTTGGGCAACCTTCAGGAAATTCAGGACAACCCAACGCCCAACAAGGTCGACCAAGTACCCAACAAGGCTACCCTTCGGGGCAAACCTACGGGAACCAAGCACAACCTCATGGGCAACAAGGTCAACCCGTAAACCAGCAAGGAAACCCTTCTCGGCAAGGGGGCCCGCCTTACGTGCAGCAAGGCCGGCCTACCACCTAGCAACCCTTTGGTCACCAGGGACAAACCTCGGTTGCACAAGGGGTGCCTCTCACCCAGCAAGCTCGACCTTCTGGACGAGTGAGACCGCCCCCCATCCAACCGATCCGACCCCCTGGCCAGACGGCTCAGAATGCAGGCGGGCATCAATCCCAACCTCCTCTTTCAGGTGGGTTCCAATCCCAGCATTTGTACCAAGGTGGGTACCAATCCTGCCCTCCGTATTCAGGTGGGTTCCAATCCCAACCTCCGTACTCAGGCGGGTACCAATCCCAGCCTCCGTACTCTGGCGAGCATCAGGCCCAGCCTCCATACTCAGGTGGGTACCAATCCCAGCCCATGCATTCTGGTGGATATCAAGTGCTGCCTGTTTCACAGGCTCAGTACGGATACCAGCAGCCCCAGGGATAGAATCCTTACATCCCTTATCAGAATTACCAACAACCGCAGGGTAATCCTCAACCGAATTATCAACAACCTGCTGGTCAATATGGTAACCAATGGGGTGCTGGGGGGCAAAACCAGCAACCTGGTTTCGGGAACAACCCCTACGAACAAAACCCTTATGGACAAGGCCCTTACGGACCAGGTCCATCAGGACAAGGACAATGGGGGCAACCCGGAGCTGGGTGGAATTCTGGTTCCACCTCATATCTGCCACAAATGTCGTTTAATCCTCAATTACCATTTCTAGCCACGTTGGAACTGCCTGATGTGTCAAAGCTGACAAATGATCCCATTCTGCATGATCCGCAGTGGCCACCAGTTCCAACTAAAATTCCAAGTGACTGTCCCAAGTTTGATGGGAAGGCCAGAGAGGACCCTCAGGCCCATGTCATGACGTATCACTTATGGTGTTCGTCGAATTCATGGCTCGATGATTTGATCCGACTTCGCCTTTTCCAAAGGACTCTCACTGGGTCAGCAGCAAAATGGTATATCGAATTGTCTCGTGCATCATTCCATGATTTCAATTCGCTGGCTATGGCATTCTTGAATCACTTTCAGTTACCCATTCGGTACGAGACGGGGACTCATCTCCTTACATCTCTTAAACAGAGCACTGCGACACATATCTCCGATCATATTCATGAATGGAGAAGGCGTCATAGGTTAATCAAGTTTTGGATACCTGATTTCCTCCTTACCGACTGGTTTACTACCTCCTTTGTCCCCCAGATTGCAAGGGACATCGCTATGGGGGCATGCGTAACTGAAGAGCAAGCGATCGCGCGCACTCAGTACTTAGACTTAGTCTATTCTCAGTCTGGTACTTTGTATGATTATTTTCCAGACACCCCTAGGCCCGGCACATCCAAGGCTCCGCCCAAACCATCTGTTGATGGAGTCATCGGCTCTGTAGCCCAGGCCCCTAAAAAGTCTTCCAACTCTGGGAAGCAGAAGTTTAGTTCACCCAACGAGAACTCTTCCCAAGGCATTGTCATTTCTGGTAATACCTCCGAGGTAAATGTCGTTTAGTCTTCTACGACAGGCAAAGCCTCGAACGGTAAGAAAAAGGAAAAGGGAAAGGGGAAGAATAAACCCGATCAACCCAAGCAGGTATCGTCTAAACCTCCTGGCGAGGAAGGTGCTAAGCGTAAGCCTAAGTACCCGTGAATCATTTGTGAGGAAGACCATTATACTAAGGACTACCCTAGGCGGGCCGAAGTTAGTTGGTTGTTGAAAGGTGCTCAAGGGATCCCTGCTGTTTTGAAAGAACCCTTTCCCTCTCAGCAGACCCAGATGGTAGCTGATCCTTCTTCATCCTCTCCTTTCGGTTCACAGGTCTTCATGGCCGGAACTATTCCGATCCATGTATCTACTCGAACTAAGGATTATCCGTCATCCATAGGGAAGGAGCCAGAGGTTCCCTCAAGTGCTCCTCCATCCAGCTCTGGCCCACTCCATATCGAGAGGCCGAGCACCGGGACGACAATCCGACCCCCTCCCAAAGGGGTACTCAGGAGGTCTTCCTATAACCCGAATGCTCGTGCTGCCCAACACTACAGCATCGTGGAGGATTTAGCACAGGCTCCATCTGCCATGTCCGCATTAGAGGTCCTTCAGAGTTGCCCCCCGCAGAGGAAGTCCTTGCTATCGGCCATCGGTGGCATAGACCCAGTGGACTCGGATTTAATCACTTTCGATCTCGAGAGTCATGTGCCGCGACTGCCTCATCAGATAGCTTTCCTGATACAAGTCGTCATCAATTCTAAAACGATTCACCGTACGGTTATTGATGAGGGCGCCTCGACCTGCATCATGTATGTTGCATGTTGGAAAGCCATCGGGTCTCCGACCTTGAGTCAGTCCCCGACGACCTTGGAAGCATTCGACGGGAGAGAGTCTCGTCTGTATGGTATCCTTCAACGGCTACCAATTACCTTAGAAGGGAAGACAGTAGAAGTTGAAGTTGAAGTTGTAGACGCCAGTCTTACATATAATCTTCTTCTGGGTCGAAGCTGGACGTACGCTATGCGTGCTGTAGATTCATCTCTCTTCGATGTCATTTGCTTTCCCCATCAAGGGAAAATTGTCACGGTTGATCAAATCTCTTTTTTCGCTTCCTCTTCTGAGGGAAACGTACCCTTCGTTGAGCATACCTCAATGCCTTATGAAAATGTGGGAGCCGGGCTCTTCAAAGAACCCGCCCTTATGGGTGTTTTTTCCCTCCCACCTCCCAACTTCGCCTCGATCTCGATGATCTTGGTTCGTTCTGACCCTTGGATCCTTCTATCCATCGACCAGATAGAACCTTGGGGTGAAGAGACGCCGTCGAGCCTAGCCGAGCTCAACTACATTGAAATTGTCGCAGCATCGGCTTCTTATGCGGAACCCACCGTCTCGAGTGGGGCGCTTGACTCAGATGATTTTCCCCCTTGGGTAGGAGAACACACCTCTTCGGATCCATTAAAGGAAACATTTCCTTCCGATGAGGCAATTATAGAGACAATGTCTCTGGATGAACGACCGTGGTCCCCTCTTCACCACCGTTCTTCCTTTCTCCCAACCTCCCAGGAAACTTTACTGTGTCTCGCGCGGTTTGCCTCATGTCTCCCTTTCCAACCCCTTCAGACACCCATTCAAATCTATCACACAACGTTAGAAGGAAATCTAGGGAACATTACGCAGACTCAACCGATCGACATCTCTGTTAAATCAGGGATCGTCGAGAATATTTTCATTGGAGTAACTTGCACTCCGGAGGAGATTCAAGTCTACATTGCTCTTTTTCGTGAATTTCACAATGTTTTTGCATGGTCATATGAAGATATGCCCGGTATTGATCCGTCTATAGTCGTGCACGAGATACCAATGTATGCCGGGGCCAAACCTGTTCGCCAGCGTTTGCATCCCGTGCACCCCCGCAAGGCGGCAACCATCAAAGCAGAGGTGGAAAAGCTTCTCAAGGCAGGATTTATCTATCCTATTCCACTGATAGAATGGGTCTCAAACATTGTCCCCATCGATAAAAAACAGGGCACCATTCGTGTCTACGTTGACTACCGTGATATCAATAGAGCTTGTCCAAAGGACAACTGCCCCACTCCATTTATTGATCAACTCATCGATGAGTGTGCGGGTAGCGAGATTTATTCGTTCATGGATGGTTTTTCTGGTTACAACCAGATCAACATTGCTCCGACAGATCAACATAAGACGGCCTTCATCTGTCCCTGGGGCACCTTTGCTTATAAAAAGCTCCCCTTCGGTCTCAAAAATGCCGGTGCTACTTTCCAGCGTGCGATGTCGTATGCTTTTCATGATATAGGATACATCGTACAGCCGTATCTGGATGACCTCCTGGCTCATTCAGCTAAACGTGCAGACCATCCATCGCACCTCCGCGAAATTTTTCTTCGTTGCAGACACTATAATATTTGTTTAAATCCACATAAATGTGTCTTTTGCGTAGAATCAGGTCGACTACTCGTGTTTATCGTCTCCCGAGAAGGCTTTCGTCTGGATCCTCTAAAATTTGAAGCAATCGTGAATCTTCCTCCCCCTGCAACTTTGTGGCAATTACAGAGTCTGCAGGGAAAAGCAAATTTTCTAAGACGATTTATACCAAACTATGCTGAAGTGGCAAAAGGTTTCACCCGGTTACTGAAGCGTGACACCCCATTCCGATGGGATGCCATATCTGAGGAGTCATTTGCTCATCTTAAAACTCTCCTGGTTTCCGCCCCTTTGTTGCAGCCTCCGAATTATCACCGTGATTATACGCTCTATTTGGCTGCTGCTGATACTACTATCGGCATGGTTTTGGTTCAGGACGACGATCATTGCATCGAGCATGTCATCTACTATCTTAGTCGCAACTTATTAGACACAGAAACTCGATACGCATATGTCGAGAAGTTGGCTCTTGCCGCGGTTTGCGCTGTCCAACGATTCCACCACTACATTCTGTTGCGTACTACTACAGTGATTTCAGATTGTAACCCCATGACATATATTCTTTCACGACAATTGCTGGGGGGCAAGTACTCAAAATGGATTGTGATCCTCCAAGAGTTCGACTTGGAATTCACTGCAGCCAAGTCCAAGAAATCGCTTGTTTTTGCTGAACTGCTATGCTCCTTGCCATCTGCCACTGCATCCTCGCAGATAGAGGAATTGATTCCAGATGAAACTCTGTTCCTGATTAGCACCCTCGATCCATGGTATGGGGACATCATCGTCTACTTACAGACGTCCTCCTTCCGCCCCGAGACTTCGAAAGATGCTCGTCGGTAGATCCGTCACCAAGCTTAGCCATATCGCATAGTTGGGGCCACCCTATACCGTCTTGGGGTTGATTCGATTCTTCGTCGGTGTCTCACCTTCGAAGAAGCGGAAAGAGTTCTAAATGACTGCCACTCTGGTGCTTGTGGCGG
>APFE031006458.1:50560-99302 GCA_000404065.3 Pinus taeda
GTTAATTACAACTAGGAACCTGCAGTGTAGCATTGTTTGATTGTTGCTAGACCCCCTTTGGGCTAGTAGGGATTGCCTCTATCCGTAGAGGGGATTTACCTCTCCAACAGGTAGTAATGTACCCTCTTTGTTCATTAGCTACATTATAACATAGGTCTCGACTTTGTGGGGAATGTTATAACATGTTCTTATTTCTTAGTAACTTGCATTACTAACATTTTCTTCCCAGAACTATAATTTGAAGCATCTCTAAATCCTATCCATCATTCAAAACTTCTCCAGATCCCCTGTAGCTCTTGTACAATCATCAAGGCATCATCTAGCTATCTAGATACCTTAATTTATCAACTTCTACTAAAAGGAGCTCCAACCCCTAATTATTTACCAACCACTACTAGAAAGAGGTACAACCCTTGAAATGCAAGCTCTATCTTGTTGGCCATGTTGATCCATAGTTCATACTATTTTCAAACACAAATCAACAAGCCTTTCTTGCTTCAAACATAATTTCCCCTATTTCTATACCTCAATGCCTTCCTTTCATAGATAAACTATTTTCTTGCTCTATTAAAACACCATGCTGCTTACATAGCTCAACCACCTCAAACCACCAATATCATCATTAAAACACCTTCGATTACTTCAACATTGACCTTTAATTCACCATTGAATCCCCTCAGAGATTCACCTAAAATATGATATAGTCACTCCCTTATGCATATTTGATGATCACCTTCTTTGCTAAAACAATTATGCTTATAAATGAATTGAGGTGATATTTTTAGTTTTAAGCTTAAGTTATCTTCAGCTCATAACTTACACTTAACCACGGGGGCTTCACTCAATGAACCTTTGACATAACACTTGTGTTTGTGGCATAGTAAATAATACTCTTAATTTCACTATATATTGGAAAATACCTCTAAAATCATTTTATTTAACCTACTACCAATATGAACCGAATACACTTTCCCAATTAAAAAAACCCCTACGTTCACTAGATATTCTAGGTATTCATTTTTTCATTAACATTTTTTATACCCCTTTATATATTTCCATTATTTGAGCTCTATTTTTTATACAAAACATATAAAAACCATTTACCCCCTATTATATTCTCAATATATTATGTCATTTTTTCCTCAATATATATGCGCTAATATGAATGCACGTGGTATGCTATTTCTCCCCCAGTGAAGCCACCATGCACTTAACCAAGGTTTGATCTTGATTTCTTCTTCTCTTTATATTTCTATTATGTCCACTTGATGTGTACTAATGGTATTCAATCTTTTCCATGTTGTCTATTAGTGTTGGTATCTTCACCCCTCCATCAGTGATCAAATTTCTCTTTTTGAATGCATTTTAGGTGTCCCATCTGATCAACTGCATTCCATTAGGTCATGGATAAACTGATGGTAGTGGTTCATTATCAATTTCCCTCATGTCATTTACCTGCTAGCCTATTTTCACATGTTTAGGTAATTTACAGTCATTTTTTGTCATTACATTTGCAAAAATCATTTTTAGGGTTTTAGGTCTCATTAGGTCTAGGGCTTACCACCATGGTCATAAAAACTCCATAAGAGGTCAGCAGGCACATGAGGAGGTCTAATAAGTTCATAAAATAACAAATTCACTGATGATATGCTTCATAAAGGGTTTTTACCTCAAAACTCTGTTTTGAGGTAAAAACAGGGTTTTTTCCATTCATGTACAAATTTTATGTAATTTCAATGTTTCTATATGTAATAAGTTTCAGCTACTACCTTTAGTCACCTTGCCAATTCCAACCACTGCAAGAAACAAAAACATCAATGCATCAGGTCCTGAAATGATCAAGAAGAGTCAAACTGCAAAATGAAAAAAAAGAGTTTTTAAAGCAAAGTGAATAAGACTTTTGAAAAGTGGGTTTGTAAATGAAAAATTAAAACCAAGGGGATATAAAGTTCTTCTTTATGTTTGAAATTCTTCATTTTGTGTAAGAGAGTGATCTAAAAGGAGAAAATTGAGTTTGTGGGAGAAAGAGGTGAAATTGAGCAAAAAACATGAATTTTCACTGGTGCTAAGCTTTTGATGGGGGCCTCCATTTGGAGACACATCTACCTTTTTGGAATCACCATGAAAAGTTATGCATGCTTAGAAATGTCTGAGAAGTTTTGACAAGTTCTGGACCTCTAAAAGGGCCAAAAACACCCAAAAATGCCCTCTCCACCACTTTTTTGCCAAACAATAAGCAGTCTTGGGAGATTGCATTTTTGAAGGGGCAAATAGACTCCAAATAAAAAAAATTCAAGTTGTCCCAGAAAGTAGACTCACCAAGATTTCCAATGAGCTATTCGACACCAGATTTGGACTTTGGGAAGCCTTCCAAAACTGGCCTAGAAAAAGCGCTATGCATAGGATCAGTGGCACTGCGTATAGGAGAAATTTTGCTAGTTTTGCCTGTTTGTTTAGAATTTCACCCAGTTTTCTATCAGTTTGAATTTTTCTTATCTATTGGTCAATTAATGATGTAATGTGATGTAACTTGATGTACTATGACGTAAAATATGATGAAAATTGAATTGGGGAGGTAGATACATCAGTTAGAGTTGGTTTGAGGATGAATGAATCAGTTTCCATAGTTTTAGAGGCAAGCTGTTCCACTGCCTAGTTTTTAGTTCCTAGTTGACCCTATTTATTCAGCTCATTCCGCCAGATTTGCTCAAATATTGATCAAAATGGCAATTAGGAAGAATGGCTCATCCGAAAAAGGAGGGTGAGGCCCGGTAGGGACTCGACCAACGCCCCCCCCCAATAAGTTAAAAATGAAAGTTGTGGGTCAATTTTTAGTACCTAAATAGGAGAGGGGAAGGATGCGCAAGGCAAGCTCGACTGCTGCCTTTTAGTTACTTATTTGAGAGGGGCCAGCCCCCTTGTGTCTTGGGTGAGGGATCAGCTAATGGTTGTGTCTCTCGTGGCATCGGCTATTCTCGTGGCATTTCATCTATCGGCTTATTCAATCCACATAGCTGGCAAGGACGAGCAACTAACTATGTCCTTTAGCGTTATGGTCAACATTGAAATACACTACAAACTGAATAGAATCAGCTATAGAATAAGCTAATGAAACATACGCCTATAACTACATAGCTCCTTGACTCATGGATTCGACCACTAATGGCTAGCATAGGTGGTTTGATGCTTATATCTTGTACTTTCTTAGTTATTTGTCAAGGTTGGACTCTTGTGGATGCATTGAGCACTATTATAAATCACTTTTGTAGTTTGGTAAGGAAATGAACCAGGGTTTTGCAAACTTTTGTGGGATTCTTGTGGTAATGTGAATTAGCATTGTTTTTTCTTCTGTTATTCAGTTTATCTTATGTGTATGTGTTCCGTCATCTCTCTTTTTCTGCATAACTAAATGAATCAAGATTAAAGGGTGGAATCCATTGATGTTCAATGCTCTTCCTTGGGGTTTGATTTAGTTCTAAATGTTTTCTATTGTTTTAAGAGGACTCATGAATCTTACATGCCTCTCCAACTCCTCACCAGTGTTTAGACCCACCATCACATTCATTTCAAAGTGCTAAAACACTTATCTACCTCGCCCCACAGAAACCTCTGCAAATCTATGTTGATTTCCTAGACCCAAAGCTGCCTTCCTCATCTGCTCCAGCAACCAACCATTAAAATCAATCAAAATACTCCGAGCATATACCTAGCCTAAAATTAGTATTCATACCAGTCATCTCAAGCCTTACTTGCCATATTTTCTTTGATATTGACAAGGAGAGAGCCCTCTCCTGACCTGGTAGGGCTAGCTACCATGTTAAGAGTGGTTTGATGTTACCCTAGACCTGCCTTGCTTAGCCTGAGGTAGATTTAGGCTCTAACATTGTCATAATATTAATCTTTGAGTTATTCTACTAATTTTAATCATTATGGAATTCTACAGGATTTAGTAATGACATTAGTTGTAATTCCAAATATAGAAAACTTCCAAATTTGGACAAAACTACAAAATATTCTACTAGTGCCTCCAAATAGCTTCCTACTCATTCATGTTGCATTCAAAAAGTTTAGCGCACTATTAGTTTTGGTGCCAAAACACTAAATATGGTACAATATGCGAAAAATATTGTCGAATAGTTCATGTTAGCACCTTTCCATTGGTCACATTAACACTAGGCATATGACCAAGCCTAGATGCACCTTCGTTTTAAGTCGTAGGGGATTAATCATATGCACAAACCTTTTGTACCCTTGGTAAAAAGTACTTCACATAAAAATATGTCCCAAAATGCACCTCTAGCCCCTCATCCCATTTTCTTAGATATAATACTTAGAGTTGCAACGAAAAATGTTTAGGTCAATCCTCCAAGATTACGTTTCTTGTGAGGACCACCACATGTACCCATGAAAAAATATGAAAACTATTGGGATGCCTTATCCTTTCCTTCTTATATGCCATTGTGTCTTGATGCCTAGTGACCCCAAGGATAAAACACGTTGCACCATTGTATCCTTCTGGCATTGACTTGTAAGGGTAATGTGTCCCCTCTGTTGACCAGTCTATCATTATTTCTACCACATTACCATGTGTCATTCGCTAACTAGTGCCACTTGTCACCTAATTTTGGCCCTCTTGGCCACTAAAAAATGCCAAATCTACATGCCACATGTCATGTTCCTATTGGTTAATGTCATGTTATTATAATTAATCACAATCTCTCCATGTCATCTATCTCATACAATCAAATCATTCCATGTGTCATATTATGGTCAGTCCATGCTGTCAAGGCTCCTTGTCATCGGTATAATGTAAGGGGGTACAAGGCCTTTGTTTTCATTGGTTTTATATTAAATTATAAAGGTCGGGATGTGAATTTTTTGTTGCAACTAATGGAAACATTCTTATTACCCTAGAGTTGTCTCCCCAGTAATAAAAAATGTTGTCCTTTGGAAACCTATTGAGGTGAGTTTGTTAGGGTGATCTATCAGTGGGGTTCCCCTACTTTATTGATGTGAAATATTTCTAATTTTGTTGACCATGTCATCATGTTGCTTTCTCTAACAATGCCCTTCTGACATAGAATGATTGCTCCTTATTCGGAAACTTCCAGGATTATTTCTATTGAGATTGTGTGTCTCAAACGAGACCCACAATGTACCTCCTATGATTGGTTCACTTTCACGCCCATGTAGTGGTGCTTTCCACCTATCCATGTTGACTCAACTCCAATGCCCATGGCCAAACACGAAAAATTGACTTTTAACCTTAGCAATTTGATTGACCATATCTGTTGATCTGGGAAGTCTTTTTTAGACTTGAATATACTATTGGAAATCTCTTTCTGAGAATTATCCATGTTAATAATTTCGAAGTTCAATTAAGATGATCTTCTAAAATGAAAATAGTTGTAAAGTGTGTAATCCTTAAAACACACTTGTTCACATTTCTGCTTGGAAACACCTTAGCTTTTCCATACCTTTGACATGCCTATCAATCTAATAATAATCTCCATGAAGCTACTATTGACATCTTAGAACACTTTTCACATCAATACCTTTGAAAACAATTATTTTGAAATCAATGATAACATATTTTAACAATCTCCCCCTTTGTCATTGATGGAAACACTAAACATTTCTTCACATTGATGGCTGCTCATGCTACATCCAACTAACACAATGATGTATTTTTCTCAACTTTGGAATGATGCCTTTCTTCTCCTATTAGTTTCAGAAATGTTTTCATTACTTCTCTCCCCTTTTATTTACTTCTTCCCCTTTGACATCAATGGAAAATGGTTACACTATTTGAACAACAAGTCTTTGATCAAGTCTATCATTTCACCAGTAAAATCAACACATCAATGAAAAAGTTTATGTTGTAACGGCTACAACACCCTCCAAAATTTTGCCTACGGTTTGTTTTGGAGCCTCCCTACTAAAATTTCATCAGCGTATATCGCATTGACCTAGGCACTTGTGCTTTCATTGAGTTATATATTTTTCTTCACAACTTGTGTTTGCTTACTTTCTTTGCTATCTAACCACAAGATAACCTCTTCACTTAGTTGCAATCTAGTTCTAGCACTTCCTTGGTGATCTATTCAATCCTAGAAGAAAACCAACCTTGCTCTAAGGAAATGTGCAGTTGAAGTCCACATTGAGCTTCGACTCTAGAATTGTGCAAACCCAGCAGCTAGCAGCTTGTCTTCAGCCGGGAAAATATGCAGAGCATGAAAGGCACCAGAGCCACTCAACCTAGGAATTGTGCAGAAGCATTCTCTCAGCAGCTGCCTGATGCATGTGTCAGTGAGTTGCCCGATTCTCTCCGGAACTACACAATTTCTCTGTGCATGCATGGAAGCCTCTCCCAAAAAATAGAAAAAAGTAAAAAGGAATCCCTAAAAAATAGGGATCTATTTCTTGTAGTCAAAGTTACACTTGAGTTATTTTTAGAAACTACGGCCATGTGTCAATTTTTCCTAGATTTTTGGCCTTCATGTCATAAACCCTAAATCAATCAAACATATTTAATGGATGATTCTAGAGCTTATTTTCACATTCAATCTTAGAGCTCTAGCATTCCCGAGGAGATCTAGGAACCTTCGGCACAGTCATCACAACTTTTCCAGGTAAGTCTTTATTTTCTAGTATTTTGCTTCTTTTTCTGTCGCTTTTGTTTCCTTGGCTTGTGAGAGTGTTGTTTTAACCATTATATTGAATGACTATTGGCTTTTTGATTTTTTTAGCTTGTATAAGGGTTATTTTAAGTTTTTCATTTCCTTTCCTAAGTGTTGCATGCATAACCCAATTTTGAACTAACGACCATCTTTGCAGTGACTTTATTCATAAGCTTCATTGTTCTTCGGTTTGAATGATTTCTGCACTTGTTCTGATTGCATGCATCATCATTCACTCCGGTCTTCACCAACCATCACCTAGACATTCAAATATGCTCATTTTCATGTTTCCCTTGGGGAGATATGGGCTTCCTTGGCCTGGATCTAGCTCTTCTCATCATGCACTATGCATTTATGGATCTCAAGGCTCTGGCTTGGCTCTAGAAATTGTGGAGAGGATGCCAGTAACTGGCTCCAACTACAAACTATGTAGTTGCAGGAGCCAGTCCTAGAGCCTTGGACACTAGGATTATGCAATGCTCAGTCCCAACCAACACAAGCCAAATTGAAATGTGCATTGTACAGTTCCAGTCAGCTTCAAATCCTCATTGAAAGCTGGGACTACACAATGCACAGATCCAACTAACAGTCAGTCACCTCTGAAACCTAGAATTGTGCAATCTTGCCCAATAGTTTCCTAGTTAATTTCTTAATCTGACTTGACGTGCTTTCAATTTTGAGCTAACATTTGCATGCCATGGGTGTCCTCTCTGTCTCCAGCTACAACAATTTTTGAGAAAATTTTGAACAACACAGGTAACATGGCTTCCAAGAAAGATGGATCAAAGGATATTGTCGAGAGAAGCACTGGAGATCTAGTTGAACAGGTGTCAATAAACTTTCTAGTCTATGTACACATACAATTGTTCATAGAGGACATGAAGATAACATACAACTTCAAGGAAGATCTAGAAAATTGGCAAGTCTATGTCAACATCCACAAGTTAGGCTTGTATAAGGTTTCACGCGGGTACCCCACCTTCCCATGTGCGGACATCATTCAATTGATTATCTCACATATCGATCCCGAGATAATGACACTAAGCAGTGCTAGAGGAACACAACTGTCTACCTTCAAGATGGAAAACTATCATCATGTGTATCACTTACCACAGCTGGTAAACTGCATGGATGCACTTTTCTATACCCCCAATAACAATGTGAACACTAAAGACATCATGAAGCATTTGGTGAAAGAACCATTGAAGTTGAGGTTAACACGCAATCAGGTTTACAAGACTAAGTCACTCAAAAAGGCCTACCAGCTCTTGATCAACTTTACATGCCACTTGTATGGTCAAGTGAGAACGAAGACCTTTCCGCAGAATTGGGTGGTTTTGTTGGATTAGTTAACAACTAAAAGTGTACCATTCAATTGGTTGGATATGTTGGCTCTTTAGCTGAAACTGCATGCGACTAATGCCTGGAATCTTCCCAAGGATGAGCAAACGATATTCTATATGTTCACATACCTTCTTGATGCACTCTGTGCCCAACATCAGTTTCCTGGCATGGGTTAGACATGGACACCATTAGAGAATGTTGTGAACATTTATTGCAAGTTACTTTCTGAGTGCAGCTATTGAGGAGTCATGGCTAGGCTATCTGACCATTTCATCATCTCGGTTTAAAAGTTGATCTTTGAGTAGGGTCTACCTTACATGTATGAAGAAATGATGAAAGAATTACTTAGCATTTCAGATTGGTATGCCTCATCCGGTGGCACCTTCAATAGGATGTTTGGCAGAGAGAAGCATCTGCATGTGCTACCAAGGTTTTCCATAGATACGCTGATCATGCAAGAGGTTTCATATCACATCTCCACAAGGTTGTCAATAGGACTGCACACGAGGAAGAAGGCACCATGACCTGCTCTTCCTTTGTGGATTGGATTGTATGAGATCTAGATCTTGAAGGATGCAGATGCCGAGGCCAAGGAATTAGAAAATTTTGAGTTTGGCACCAAGGACTACAATCTGTATGATACCCATTGCATATGCAAGAACCACTATGTGAAAGTGTATTATTAATGGATCCATGAGACATTCCATTGGGTAGACAAAGATCCTTGGAGGTACTTCTACAACTCCTCTAGGCTCAATGAACTGGTCAACATGGCTATAGAATGGAAAAATGATTTGCAGGCACCAGCACCACAAGAAGAAGTAACAATAACATCAATGAGAAGAAAACCGGTGTAGGACAAAGGAAAGAGGAAGATTGCTGAGAACCCAGAGGTTGAGTAAAGCTACAAGTTCAGATAATATCCTCTCGTTCAAAGAGTAACTTTGGAAGTGGAGGCAAAAAAGAACAAAACATAAAGTGAGTAGAACAGAGGAAGCGAGACAAGAAAAGATTAGAGGATGCAGAAAGGAAGTTGCAGGAAACAAAGAAGAAGTTGAAAGAAGAGATGGAGCTAAGAAGGAGATAGAGGGAAGAGAAGTAGAAACATGGATAGGAAGAAAGGCAAGGCGCGATGACAGAGAAAATTGTGCATATATAGGTTGAGGAGTCAGAACAACTAGTAGATGAAGAAGAGGGTGAGCAGGTACAGGGTCGGGAGCTTGCTCAACAGCTTGAGAAAATGGTTGAAGCAACGAACATGGAGTTAGAACAAGAGCCACAAGACCAAGATACCAACCTCATATCGAGAAAATATAAGGTCACCCCTCAGTCTCCACCACCTCTAGAATTAGAACTAGTCCTGAGCGAGCAAGGAGAGGTTGTTCTCATTGATGATGATCTAGTGACGGATGTGTACAATCTGTCATTTCATGAGTCACAACATAGCATTGTACAAGCATGGATAAAGCATCTTCGGGATGATCAAGTGTTGCCTACACATATGCAGGAAAAGGGTGATTGTGGTAGATGTTAGAAGACATCCATCTGCCATGGCCGATGCCACTAAGGCTTATGCAGAATCCTCAAACTCAACTATCAATTTCTTGTTAGCAGAGAATAATCGGATGGCAAAGAACTTGCAAGAGGCCAGGCAAAGGATAGAAAAATCTGCAGGATCTTCTATGGCATAGATGAGAAAAGTGAAACATGCTAAAGTATCAACTCTTGAGACCACATTGCAAAAACTGTATGATGGATTTGTCACCGTGCACAAGGCAATTTTCCATCTGTATGGTTTTTAGCACCAATTCATGAAGATTTACCAAACCCTCAAGGACATATACATCGCTATTGCACATGTACAGGAATGGGAAATGAGGTACAAGAGATCCCCTCTTTACTTAAAGAATATAGTGAAGCCGCATGCAAAGCTTGACACAACATAGATCCAGACGTTGATTTGAAACTATGAGTAGATCCCTCCACTAATCACTAGAATTGAGGCTTTCTCTGCACAATTGTTAAATATTCTGGATGTCATGGTGAGGATAGACAGGATCCCTTCAATTGGTTTGCTGGTATCAAATTATGACTGTCCATTTCACTTAAAATCCTCTTTTGATTATCATTTTTGACCATTTAACCTTCATATTCCAGTTGCAATCCTTAGAAACTAAAGATATGATGTCATTATCAATATTTTTAGCTTGAAACTAATTTTTGAAATTATTATGTTAAACATGGCATTTTTCAGAAAATTACAAGAAGTTGTGACTTCCTATAAATGCTCCATTGTTTGACATGTTGCATAGCAGGTGAGAGAATTTGAAGATTTTGGGCATGAAGTAAAATGTACATGGATGGTGGATTACCTATCCACTTTTGGTTTTGAAGGAAATAAGTGTCTGGTCAATGCTGGTCAAACCCAACCACTTCATCATACTTTCCAGATTTTGTGAAAAAAATAATTTCTATTTTGAGAATTTTTGCATAAATGAAGGAAATGATTCAATTTCGACCTTCTTGGGTGTAATTAATAGAATTCTACTAGGATAATATGGAGGAGGAATAACTTCTTTTGTTATAGGATTCATGATAAATAACCTATGGGAGAAGACTATGTTTTCAGCTAGATGGTGAACATATGAAAGTATAGTTTGTGCATTATTAATCTTCAGATTTAATACAGACTTCATTACCGAGTTTATGCTTCCAGATCTAATAGTCATACTCTTCTGAATTATTTTTCAATGTGCTTGTGAAGTGTTGAAGGGCCCTCATCACTACGTTGGTACACTCCGTTTTCAAGTTTCCTTACTAGTTGCATATTTAGATTTGAAAGTTAGAAGCTATTTTATGTGTTGTAGAAAAGGTTATGTTATTAAGTTAGCAATTGGAAAGGATTTGCATTCGTTGTGAAAAGAACCTTGTAAAAGGATTCAACCAATTCTTATCTTGAAAATTGATATATATAATATATATAATATATATATATATATATATATATATATATATATATATATTATATATGCTTGCTATCATACGATTTCCATATTTGTTTATTGGCTTCGATTTTAAAGATAGTTCTAGTTTGATTTCTAAGTGATTCAGATTGTAATTGTTAAATTCAATTTTCAGTTTGATAAGTGATTCTTGTAAAAGGATTCAATTGTTATTGATTTGCAACATTACTCTTCTTATTCAGTGTTTGATTTAGTTAGTTATTGAAATTACTTTGGATTATTATGATTGGGAAAGGTTTTATTGAGCAAGATTCTTGTAAGGGAATGCTAGGATTTTTAACCATTCATTAATTCTCTGTTTTGTTACCTAGGCAATCAGAATTGCATAAGATTTTTTTCATCTAGATTGATTCTTGAGTGATTGAAAAGACAATGAAGGACCTCTTGTAAGAGAGCACTATTAATTTCATTTCACTAGGCTTTCATTAGAAACATAGCTCCTTCTAGATCTATATACTTTAGATGAGCACCTCTAAGTGTGCTTTCCCGGGTTTGATAAATGAATTAAGAGATTTAAATTACCTTAGCAAGTAGAGACCAAACATTTTGGCGCCATTTGCCGGGAGAGGTGCAACTAAAAAAAAAAAAAAAAAAAAAAAAAAAAAAAAACATAGATTTATATTTAAATTTCAGTCATGTTTATTTATGTACATATTTAGGGATGAGAAAGGAAGATTCAGAAAAAACCCCCAACCAACAACTAACCCACCATTAGCAGTAGAACCATTAGAAAAGATTGAATTCACAACACCAACTGGAAACGTTACTGTGGAAAAACTTGAGGAAAAACAAAAATCAGGCCAAAGACTTACTCTCATTGAAAGGCAAATCCTACTAGCTCATGAGGCAAAGAAAAGATATATACTTGAGACTTCTACAATAGGGAAATTAAAAGAGAGTAGTAAAAAAATCCAACAACCTATCTTTGAACAAATTTTCCCTCAAGAACTAAAACAAGAGGAAGAGATAGAAACCATGGACAAATCACAAATTACAATGGTTGAAGACGGAGGATCCAGAGGACCTACTCCTAAACAACTAAGAGAGTATGAGAGACAAATGGAAGAAAGGAGAAAAAAAAGGGAGAATGAAGAAAAACAAGGAAATGATAATATATTTGGAGGAAATCCAAATCCACCAGAAATAGATGAACCCACATTTAAATTTCCAATTCAAGATAGAGATGAGTATATGGATGATGAAATTAAAATGAAAAATATACCACCATCTGTATTACCAAAATTTTATGGTATGGCATTAGAATACTCAGACTCGTTTTTGTTCGAATTTGACATAGTATGTTGAACCTATGGATATACTAATGATGCACATAGACTTCAACTTTTTCCTGCTACCTTAAAAGAAACAACACTTAGGTGGTTCATGGGATTAGGTGAACATTTAGTCATTGATTGGGATGACATGAGAAAGACCTTTTTGAAAAAGTATCAACCTTATTGTTGATCAAAATATTCTAAAGATGACATCTTTAGAATGAATCAACAAGAAGACGAAACCCTAGAGGAATATTTGGAAATATTCTCATATAATCTACAAAATCAAAACATAGAACCATGTCTGTTGATCTTATTTGAACAATCTTTCTTAAAGGCATCCAGGATGAGTATTTAGATGACCTCAATCTCATGGGTAAAGGGAACATTTATAATTTACCTTTTGAGGAGATTGCTGACTTGTGTCAAAAGTACTCTAGAAGTAGGGCAAGAAATGGAAAAAGAGCCATGACATCAAAGATCACAAAATCTGCTATAGGAAATATTACTAGAGCTAAACTAGGAAATGTATTTGAAGATTTAAAAACAAACCTTCTAAGTACTTTGGGGAACCAAATAGACACTTTGAAAACAAAGAAAAGAAAATATGAACAAGAACAAGAATTATCTATATTCTGTCCCAAATGTAGACGAAAACATGCTTTGAAAGAATGTCCTTTAGATAATGTGCAGATTTGTGGGTTTTGTACAGAAAATCATGACACTATGGATTGCACAAAGATGAAAATTTTGCAGAATTACAATTTGGAAGCCAATGCAGAAATGGAAAACATGTATTTCATGGGAGCTAGAAGGCCATGGTAGCTAATATCAAAATCCAAATTCAGCAAATTATAACATGCCTGTTCAAAATTCTTGAATGTTCCTATGCCTTGAAAAAATTGATTTAATCAACAGCAACAAACATACCCACAACAAGGATGGAAAGGATATTCTTTTCCTCAGCAATTTACTGAACAACAACCTCAACAATATCAACAATCATTTGCTCATCCATATCTCCAACATTATCAGTCACAATACTCTCAGCCATATCCACTACAATACCCTCAGCAACTAGTAGCTTATCAATAGCAAAATCCTCAACTAACTTTACCTGCTCCTCCACAAATAAATTCACCTCAGCTACAACTACCATCCAACCAACATCCTAGACCCACGTAGCTACCAGCTCAACCCATAGCTAACCCAAACAACCGAATAGATAGACCATCTTACAATGTAGATGAGGGACCATTGTACCCAACTCTGCCACTACAAAATAGTGAACTAAGGTACGGTCAAACTCTGCAAAAAGAACCTCCACCTGTTCAAACACAGTCACAAAAAGAGAATCAAAATGGTGAACAAGAAAACTAACCATGTAGCAAACAAAGTGACCCAACACAAAACAATCTAGAATAGGGTCAACAAATCAAAACACTACAACCACCTCCATTTCCGAAACGATTACTTCAACCAAAATTACCCACACCATTGCCACAATTTGATGTTATTTTTGAATTAAGAATTGTGTATGTAAAAATTCCATTACTCAAGGAAATCAAAGATATTCCGATTTATACCAAAGCCATTAAAGAGCTTTGTCTCAGAAAGCCTACAAAGAAAAGATTTGATCCACAAACAATACATGTCATTGGAAATTTAGCTGGCTGGATGTCGAATGTCATTTCCATGGAAAAATATGTTGACCCAGGCATACCTAGAGTCACAACAATTATTAACAAAATTTCAATTCCAAACACTCTGATTGATTTAGGAGCTACAATAAATGTTATGACATTGGACACAATGAAAACTTTGCAGTTGAAAAATTTACACTCAACCCCAATTGTTTTGGAATTAGCAGATCGCTCCAAAGTCATTCCTGAGGGGGTACTAGAAGATATAATTGTTTCACTGGACTCTTGGGAGTATCTAATTGATTTCTTAGTACTCCAACCAAAATCAAACTTAGGAGGACATCCACTCATACTTGGCAGACCATGGTTGGCAACTGCTGATGCATTCATTGGATGTAGATTTGGTAACATGATCATTTCTAGAGGCACATAGAGAAAACAACTTACCTTGTACCCATCAACACAAGTCCCAACAGTAACACAAAACTTATGGCTTGATGACAAGAACAATGATCAGGAAGAAATATACTTTATTTTAAGCATCAATAAAATGCATGATATTGAGGAGAACAATAATAAAGATTTAGTGGAAATGTTTATCTCCCAACCCAATGTTTAAGAAGAATTGAGAAATGAACAATACACTACTGTAGATCACATGTTGGGAAAAAGCTTTAAGGAAGCTTGTACTATGTACTCTCTGAAATCAATATTTGAGGAAATGTTTCCAATTGACTCCATTACAAACACACAAATCAAGACAATAGAAATCAGCCCAGGAAAAACATTGAACATTGGGGACTTTCTAGAAACATCTTAGTAATGGAAATTTCTTGACTTGGTCACCAAATACCAAAAGGAATTCGCCTGGGACTACACTAACCTGCATGGACTTCACCCATAAAATTGCTCTCACCATATATACAAACACTAGTATTCAACCAGTGAGGCAGCCACATAGACGAATGAACCCCATGGTCAAAGGCGTTGTAAGAGATGAATTGCAGAAGTTAGTAAAAGTGAAGTTCATTTACTCAATTTCTGACAGCCAATGGGTATCTCCATTAGTAATAGTTCCCAATAAAAATGGTAAATAGAGAGTTTGTGTTGACTATCGAGAATTGAATAAGGCCACCCTTAAAGACTATTTTTCACTGCCATTTATTGACCAAGCCTTGGATACATTAGCTAGAAAAATGTCATTTTCCTTTCTCGATGGTTTTAGTGGCTACAATCATATTAGCATAGCCTCAGGAGACCAAGATAAAACAACATTTACATGTCCCTGGGGCACGTATGCTTACAATGTCCTACCATTTGGCTTGTGCAATGCACCAACAACATTTCAAAGAGTAGTATTAGCAATTTTTTTTCTGATTTTGTCCACGAATGTGTTGAGGTATATATGGATGATTTTTCAGTATATGGTGATTCCTTTGACAATTATTTGCAAAATCTTGAGAAAGTTTTACAACGATGTATAGAAACCAACTTGCCTTTAAGCAATGAATAATGTTATATGATGATGAATGAGGGAATAGTCTTAGGACATCATATTTCTCCTAAGGGAATCAAGGTAGACTGAAACAAAATACAAATTATTGTTGAATTGCCCATGCCAACAAATCAAAAAGATGTAAGAAGCTTTATTGGTTATGCAATTTATTATAGGAGATTTATTGAAAACTTTAGTAGAATAGCATTTCCTTTGTTTAAAATTCTTGCAAAATACGTAACATTCAATTGGAATGAGGCTTGTCAAAATGCTTTCGAGAAACTCAAAGAGAAACTAAGCACTGCTCCAGTTTTAAGGGGACCCAATTGGAATTTACCTTTTCACATTTCAACTGATGCATCCGATACAGCAATAGGGGCTTCATTAGGGAAAAAAGAAGATGCTTTAACTTATGCCATTTACTTTATCAGTAAAAATTTGACTCTTGTTGAACTCAACTACACAGTAACGGAAAAGGAAATGCTTGTAATTATACATGGAGTGAACAAATTTCGTCATTATATAATTGGATATGAAGTCCTCATTCACATGGACCACTCCATGATTAGATACTTAATGAACAAACCTATTACTAATGGCAGGATCACTAGATGGTTACTCTTACTGCAGGAATTTAATCTCACCATACTAGATAGACCAGGGAAAGAGAACCAGGTGGCAGATTACTTTTCTAGACTACAAAATTCAGGTGAAGTTGTCCAAGTTGAAGACTCATTTCTTGATGAACACTTGTTTTCAATTTCAGTGTTAACTCCATGGTATGCTGATTTAGTTAATTACTTGTCCACATGAAAAGTACCACCATGTTTTAGTTCAAAGGAGAAGAAAAGGTTGATCAAACAAAGCGTAAGATATTCATGGTAATGGTGATTTGTTTTATACTGGTTATGATATGATCATTAGAAGATGCATTAGAGATGATTAAATAATTGATATACTAACCTCAATCCATGATCAACCTTGTGGTGGCCATTTTGCAGCTAAGAGGACAACACACAAAATTCTTAGCCTTGGCTACTATTGGCAATCAATTTTCAAAGATTCAAAGAAGTATGTAAGAAGTTGTGACAACTTCCAACGCATGGGCAGACCAACCACCTACGATGAGATGCAACTACAACCACAAGTGCATCTAGAGCCATTTGAAAAATGGGCTCTCGACTCTGTCGGACCCATTAATCCACCATCCAAAGGTAAGAAGTACATTCTTGTATGTACCAATTATGTGACTAAATGGGCTTAAGAAAAGGCACTTGTAAGGGCAATTGAACAAACAATAGTTAATTTCCTTTTTGAAGAAATATTTGTTAGATATGGAGTACCTAGAGAGATAGTAATTAACCAATGGACCAATTCACATCAAGACTGGTTCAAGAAATTACTGATAAGTACAAAATCAAGCACAGACAGAGCACACCCTACCATTCGCAGGCCAATGGCCAAGTGGAATCTACAAACAAAACACTAGAAGGGATGATGACAAAACCAGTGGCAACAAATAGGAAGGAATGGGCAGATAAGCTCAATGAAGCACTCTAGGCATATAGAATTACTTGGAAAAATACAACAGGGTTTACACCCTATCAGCTAGTGTATGGAAAAGAGGTCATGCTGCCAATATAATTTCAAATACATACATATAAATTAGATGCAGACTTAGGAATAGATCTCTCTGAAGTCCAGCAAGAAAGAATCATGCAATTGAACCAGCTGGATGAAATGAGACAACAGGCAGTGCAAAGGACAACAATGATACAACAACAAAGGAGACAGTGGCATGATAAGTTAATTAAGAAGAAGGAATTTCAAATTGGTGACTGGGTATTACTCTTCGACTCAAAATTCAAAGATTACAAAGCTAAATTTACAACTTGCTGGATGGGCCCTCATGAAATCATTGAAGTATTTGAGAATGGATCAGTTAAACTAACTTCAATTGACCGGGAAGGATAGACATATCTAGTGAATGGACATAGGCTAAAGATCTACCATAATCCTGTTAGCAAAGAAGACTTCATGAGGATAGTATCACAACAAAAGGAGGTACAGATCGTACAATAATCAGTTGTAATATCTAAGCCTTAATCAGTTTCTATTTTTTACAAAAAAAAAATATTTAGATATGAAAAACAGAGATGGCAGAATCTAAACACGAATTCTTATGAGAAAACCAAGAAATTGGCTTGGAAGAATTCCTGTTTAGTTTAGTTTAAATTGCAAAATAAAAGGATTCTGAAAGAAACATGACTTGAGGATAAGTCAAATCATTAGTTGGGGAGAAGAAAGTCTGAACTTGTTCATGCTTTTCTATCTCCCTAAGTTTATCTCCAGCAGAGGAAGAGATTTGTCCTTACATTTTCTAATGGATTCTTAAAAAAAATTATTGTTGTTCAATATTTTCCAAAGTATTTGATTTTAAACTCAGAACATATCTCAGAAAAGGACCTGTTATATACAAATTCTCATTCTCCGAAAGGGACATGCTATATATAATTTCTCAGAAAGGGACCTGTTATATGCAAATTCTCATTCTTAGGCAAGGGACCCATTCTATGCAAATTATTAGAATGGGATCTGTTTAGAGGAAGAATGCATCTACAAAGAAGAAGACCGCACCTAAGAAGAAGAAAATTGCAAAAGAGAAGGCTGCACCCAAGAAGAGGAAGATTGCATCTACAAAGAAGACTAGACTGTACCTAATAAGAAATAGATTACATTTAAGAGAAAAATGGACACCATCACAGGTCTGAACTATGCTTGAACATATCAAACAACAAAAGCCAGCCTCCAAACAAAGAGATATAAGAGGACTGTAAGAATTGTCTTTTTAATTTTTTTAATTTCTTTTATTAATTTCAATTTTTAAATGGTGGTTTATGATGATTATTGATTTTAGTTTCAAAACTCCCAGTTTATCCTATATCGTTCATTCTTATATCCTGTAGGAGGCAGTCCTACTCTTCTACCTATATCCTATAACTTTAACCTATTTCCTATTTCTAAACATTATTCCTATCTTCTATCCTGTATATATTCCTAAAATCCTAAAGCCTACCTTTTTATCCTGTACATACATTCCTAATCAACCTACAGTCATAAGTATCAACAGTTCTACCAAAACTAAGCATGCATATTTAAGAACCAATTAAGTCACCAACTGTATATTGGAAGTCATCAATTAGTAGGCTACAGAACTGAATTTTGAGGAAGGGATCAGGTCACGAAGGAAAAGGATTTAAAAATCTTTATGGTTTTCAACCTAAACATTTTTAAATCTAGAAAATAAAACATATTTGATAGACAAAGGGTATGTGATCATAATTAAGGATTAACAGCTACTTCAGCAAAATCATCATGATCCAATGCTCTTACAATCTTAAGGCACCAAAATGATCAGTATTCCTCATGATTTCAACAAAGGGCTTGCACCATACCCAATTTCATCATTCAAAGACCACTGCCAAGACTCCATAGGGCATCAATAAAAACCCTTGTGTAAGGAATTGAAGGAAATATCAATAAAGTATATGTTGCATGAAGAGACAAAGGATTTGTTGCATAACCAAGTAATGAGTGGAGGTTGTAAGAATCAAACCACCGTGTTAAAAATGAAAGGAAGTATTATATTCATCATGGAGTATAGGTAGAAGTCTGAACCTGCAGAAAACGCTGTGAATCAGAGCTATTTACCATTCTGAAGGTTATAAAGAAATCCTCTCTGAGATACATAAGGGTATAGTGTTATGAGCATGTTAACAATAACAATATCAACATACGAGTAAAAGGGCCATGACACAGGGGAGACTCTACAGAACCGGTTGAAGGGTATTTTGACTTAATTGGCAACGTCCTTCATTAAACAAGAGATACGCATAATACGCAGGCTTAGGTTGTTTTCTTATCGTAACTATGGTGAAATTTGTTTTTACAGCATAAGGGAAATACAATAATTTTCTACAAACTATGGTAGAATTCTTTTTACAACTGTAAATTATTCTTACGCACAAGGTAATAGGAGATAATTTTTTTTTCTCTCTTGGAAAACTGAAGATAGCCACAACAATTTGACCCTACCAAATACCATAAGGACTACATAGACATTTTTAGGGAAAAACAATGGCTGACATTCTTAGAGAAATTTAATGGGCACAATGAGCTAGCAACAAGGGAGTTTGCCTCCTCATTCAATGGAGAGAGGGCCATTGTAGGAAACTTGTCTTTTAGGGTCTCAGAAGACACAACTGCTCAAGCAATAGGTAGAAGCCCAAAAGGAGAAAAGTATTTTAAAACCAAGCAGTTCAAAGAGAAAACATGGACACATTTCATATCCAGGACAAGGGTATCATCAGTTGACTGGAAATCAAGGATACCAAGGAGTTGGCTCATTCATCCATGGGACGAAATAGTTTATTTTATTCAAAAATGTATAACCTGTGAGGGAAGATACAACATTGTATTTCTTTATCATATCAAATTGTTAATGCATCTAAGAGGAGATTGCATCATAAACTTACCATATTTTATTTTGTAAAGCCTGACTAAGATGTCTAAGACCATACAAAAACAAAGGAAAAATCAGGATAGGAGCCTATACCATTTTGGTTTGGTAAAAATATTGATTGAATTTGAACTGCAAAAGATAAGTGTGACATAGAAGAGATTTTTGGTGACTAATGAGTTTATGGCAGATGAGGAGCAAGCAAAGCAGAAGAATCCACAGGAAGAACAACAGAATTTAAAGGAATGGCAGCAGCATGCAGAACTATTGATTGATGTAGATGCTATAGAGGAATACTTTTCAGAGTACAGACTAAGTAACTGTATTCCATCCAGCAGCAGTATCAGAACAAGGAGGATGGTAAGAGAGGAGTTTGAAAGAGCTAAATAGGATAAAATTTTCTCCACTTACGCAAGAAGATCAAGAAAGACTAAGTTAGGTCAGAAAGGGAAAACGATGGAGGAGGACGATATTCTACAGTAGGGACAATATGACTACATACAAGGATTGGAAAGTAAAGACAAGGAAAAGGAGCAACAAGAACAAAAATTCTCAGGTAAAGAGAAAAGAAAAATGGAACTGAAAGTTGAGAAGGTATAGCAGCAGCTTATGGAATCAGAAGTTTTGGAAAGAGTGGTCAAAAGAGAAAATGAAACACTCAAAATACAAAGCAAGAATTTTCAAGATGAGAATGAAAAATTGAAAAAAAAGGTTAAGAAACTCATAGCCTATAAAATGAAAATTTGTAGGAAGGCTTACAAACTTTACAAGCAAACGAAAGCAATTAAAACCAAGTATCAAATCCTGAAGACAGAGTATGAAGCCCAAATGAACATCAATGCTTTACTTTAGGTAGCAGAGGTAGAAGGCAGAATTTGACAGGTTAGAACTCAATTGCAGCAGGGCGTGCAAAATCCTAAGTTTGGGGGAATGTTGGTATCAAATTATGACAATCCATTCCACTTAAAATCCTCTTTTGATTATCATTTTTGACCATTTAACCTTCATATTCCAGCTATAATCCTTAGAAACTAAATGATATAATGTCATTATCATTAATTTTAGCTTGAAATTAATTTTTGAAATTATTATGTTAAAAATGACATTTTTTAGAAAATTACAAGAAGTTGTGACTTACTGTAAATGCTCCATTGTTTGACATGTTGCATAGTAGGTGAGCGAATTTGAAGATTGTGGGAATGAAGTAAAATATACACGAATGGTGGATTACCTATCCAATTTCGGTTTTGAAGGAAATAAGTGTCCAGTCAACACTGGTCAAACCTAGCCACTTCAACATAATTTCCAGATTTTGTGAAGAAAATAATTTATATTTTGAGAATTTTTGCATAAATGAAGGAACTGATTCAATTTAGACATTCTTGGATGTCATTAATAGAATTTTATTAGGATAATATGGAGGAGGAATAACTTCTTTTGTTATAGGATTCATGATAAATAACATATGGGAGAAGACTATGTTTTCAGCTAGATGGTGAACATATGAAAGTATAGTTTGTGCATTTTTAATCTCCATATTTAATATAGACTTCATTATTGAGTTTTATGCTTCGAAATCCAATAGTCATACTCTTCTGAATCATTTTTTAGTGTGCTTGTGAAGTGTTGAAGGGCCCTCATCACTACGCTGGTACACTTTGTTTTCAACTTTCCTAACTAGTTGCATATTTAGATTTGAAAGTTAGAAGTTATTTTTTGTGTTGTAGGAAAGGTTATGCTATTAAGTTATCAATTGGAAAGGATTTTCATTTGTTGTGAAAAGAACCTTGTAAAAGGATTCAACCAATTCTTATCTTGAAAATTGATATATATATGCTTGCTATCATATGATTTCCATATTCGCATATTGGCTTTGATTTTATTGATAGTTATGGTTTGATTTCTAAGTGTTTCAGATTGTAATTGTTAAATTCAATTTTCAGTTTGATAAGTGATTCTTTTAAAAATATTCAACTATTATTGATTTGCATAATTACTTGTCTTATTCATTGTTTGATTTAGTTAGTTATTGAAATTACTTTGGTATATTATGATTGGGAAAGGTTCTATTGAGCAAGATTCTTGTAAGGGAATGATAGGATTTTTAACCAATCATTAATGCTCTATTTTGTTACCTAGGCAATCAGAATTGCATAAGATTTGTTTAATCTATATTGATGCTTGAGTGATTGAAAAGACAATGAAGGAACTCTTGTAAGAGAGCACTGTTAATTTCATTTCACTAGGTTTTCATTAGAAACTTAGATCCTTCTAGATCTCTATACTTTAGATGAGCATCTCTAAGTGTACGTTCCCGGGTTGATAAATGAATTAAGAGCTTAACTTACCTTAGTAGGTAGAGAACAAACATGGTTCCCTCACCCAAGCCATTAAGAAGAATCAATTCCTCTTGGAGGTTGATAGGTACATGGAGAAATTGGTATGATAGGCCACCAACGATGACTTACAGTTGAGTGCGGAAAACATGCAGAAGTAAATCGGTGGTCCAACTACACACACAACAATGTTGCACATGCTTCAATATGAGTTGGAAAAAGGTTCCAAAACCATATACCTGGAATCCATGGAGGTAAGAGTCCATTTCCAGAAAGACATCACCAATCAGTACAGGGACACAATAGTGCAGTACCAAGCTTTGTATGAGTTGATCACTGAAGGCCCTCAAGAGGATGTTACCAAGTTTGTCTTTCCCAAAGCTTATGAGTGATGGTGTTTTTCTTGTTAGGTTGACTCAAGCCTATTTTGTCCCACATGGGTATATTGGAAATTGTATTATTATTTGTAAATATATTTTAAGTGAAATTCCAAGTGTCATTAGTGGAATGTGAACAGTCACTATGCAATGTAAAGAGTTATTTGAAAAGGCGTTGAAGAGTCATGAGGGTAGTCAAAGAGTCAAAGGGGAATGTCAAAGGTCACCCAACCCTTTGTTATATATAGATCCTCATAACTCATATTATGGGCTTTTGGGAGCTAAGGTTTTGGCTAGGAATTGCTAAGAGAAGGCTTGGAGAGTATTGTGATGAGCCTTGGCTTCTCCACAATGTAGAGCAAGTATTATTCTTTGGAGGTGCAGGCGGTGTTGATTGTAATGTTCCACTATTGGGCTTAGTGGTTGTTAATGATGTATGTATGGATGAAACTTTCACTTAATAATAATATAACTGAGCCAAAATGTTTTCATGCATACATTGTTATTGTAGTTGGACTACTAGTCTCTTTAGTAATGTATGTTGTTTAACTTACCATTTGTGTATGAACTATTTTGTATGCAATTGTATGAATCTTGTTGAAGATGTGTTATTGGATTAAACCGTCACTTTTGTTTTTAGGCATTTTCGCTTCCAGCTTATGATGTCATTCCACTTGTGTGTTCCTTTCAGGCTGTGTACTATTACATGCTTCTAAGGGGCACACTTACTTTCCCCTCTTTGTGTTAGAACCCCCATGCATCTCACTTGAATCACTACAGGGTCACACACTTGCTTCCGACCAAGGCTATCATACTTATCTTTGCGTGCTACCATGGTCAAGGAACTACATTCCACCCACTACTAGGACTCCTACTCCAAATGGTTTGAGGTCTAGTTGGGATTTCTTGCCGAGGAGATCCCCTTAACATGTTGCAGGTCAAACACTGTCAACATTTATGGTGCTAGAAGGAGGGCTAGATGACAAGATGAGCCCTCAAAGTATGTTTTGAATTTGAACACACCATTCATGGCTTACATTACAATCTCAACTCCAACATGTTTTTCTCATGAACATGACTTCAAAGTGTGAGAGGATGTCATCGATGAATTTTCACTGAGGATCATCCTGTTCACCATAGCTCGACTGAATGGATCGTCCTCTCTGCATTAGGCATCACGGCTCACCACGAGCGTGGCAGTTGATTCTCTCACTACTGTGTTTGACTGGTGTACTCCTCTTCTGGCCAGCATGAAGAGCCATCTCACTTCTATTAAGAGGGGACAGACCAAGAACTTTGGCTACGGGACTATCTTGTGCACTTTCTTCTTCGAGAGGATTCCCGCACTTCGCCCCAGGGTAGCAGTTTCCATCAGCACCCCACGCGATCCATGCATGGGCCGGTGGGCTGATCTGATGAAACGTCTGGGGGGTGGGGAGGTTCCTAGGACTGCTTTCGACGATGATTTCTTCACCTGGTGGGATAAGTAGATCATCGCCGTAGACGACTACCCCTATGCTGGGCTAGACTTCCGAGGAGATCCTGACCTAGCATTACCGCCGAACGCAGCATGGGGCGAGATTGGTAAGAATTTTTTGATTTTATGATTTTTTTGGATTTTTCAAATATAATGATGCATTTTGAAAAATATTTTTGATGAGATTCAAATGACTAATATAATGATCATGATCCAGATATCAGGCTAGTACGACCAGATGGATTCCCACAGCACAGACGACGCGGCCGAGGAGTCAAAGAGGCGGCTGCTGAGATGGAACAGACTCTACACAACGTCCAGCGACAGTTAACGAGACTGAGTTGTCGAGTACCGATGGCCGCTATAGAGGACTTTCCTAAGGATATGCAGCGTCATGTGGTTGGCATGGCACATGACTGGGTTCGCACTTTTCGGCATGTAGCCAATGCGATAGTTACCTACTTGGCCGCTCATCCTGAGTCGGGGGCATTAGATATGCCAGACATGATTATGGGAATTTGAGTCCCAATTTTGTATATTTTTGGACAACATATGTACACTCGAGATGCTTTATGATATATATATATATATATATAGTTTTGACTTTTTGATGCTTGATTTTATTATGATGAATGATTGATGTGCCAGTCTAATGCTTGATTAGTGATAGAATCAGCTAACCAATTATGAGATCTTGGAATGTGAAAATAATTAATATAAAAAAATGATCTTTGCAACAAACTCACCCTTAAATACTGGCGATATAAACATGGATCCCTTACCCAATAAATGTTGTTTAATTGAGACACTATCAATTGAGAATCGAGATAAACTACCAACGAGTCGATCTCATGAGAGATTGCCTCGGATAGTAAATTAATAACGGCGGTATACTCAACCATATTATTTGAAGCAGGACCCAATGCATACGCCTCTTGATATCATCAATTGACCAGTTGGATAATAGAGTACCCAAGCTGTGGAAGCGAGATTCCGAGTGTGCCGACTAGCACCATCGGCGAACCCAAAATATACCAAGTCATCCATCAACACCTGCAACAGAAGACCAAAAAGTGTTGATATCACAAAACTCTCGATGATATATGTACAAATATACATAATATACAAAGAAGCCATTGCCTAACTCCTACTTAAGAAAAGTAATTCTTTAGGTAGAGCTCGTTTCGAGGCTCCGCTAGCTTGTTTCCCTCAAAATCGATTAACTCATACGAACCTTTTTCTAAAACTCGTTCAATAATGAAAGGACCGTACCACATAGGCTTAAACTTGCCTACCCCCAAGGTGTCTTTATCTTGGTCATAGACCAAGACAAGGTCACCTTCAGAAAAGACTCGAGGACGGACAGATTTATCATACTACGTTTTGACCCTTTTTTTATGAGCCTCATTCATCATGGCGGCATCTCGACGCTCCTCATCGAGATGTTCCAAGTGAAGGAGGCACTCTTCGAGACTTGAAGTCTCTGGAAGGAGCTCTACAACTAACTTAAGAGATGGAATTTCACATTCAATCAGAAATACAGATTCCATCCCGTAAACCAACTGAAAAGGTGTAAAACCAGTAGCAGTCTTTACGGAAGTCCGGTATGCCCAAAGAGCTGAATACAACATAACGTGCCAATTGGACAGATTTTTGCCGATTGTCTATTGGAGTATCGTCTTAAGAGTTTTATTGACTTCCTTGACCTGTCCATTGGCCTGAGGATAATAAGGAGATGAATGCTCTTGGCAGAAACCTAATTTAAGAGACAATTCAGACATTAGTTGATTCTTGAAGTGACTGCCATGATCAGTGACAATCTCTCTCGAGACACCGAATCTTGAGATAACTTGATTGAAAAGAAACAAAGCTGCCGTTTCACTATTGTTTTTATAAGTGGGCATGGCCTCAGCCCACTTTGAAAAGTAGTCTACAACCACAATAATATACTTGTGATTCGCCACTGGAGGTGGATTACAAGTTGTGAAATCAATACCCCACTTAGTAAAAGGATCGACGGTGACAACGGGAAAAAGAAGAGCTGGATGAGCACGCATCTTGCGAGTAAAGATTTGACAAGGGTGACAACGTTTGACCGCTTCCACATAGTCTTTAAAAAGTGAAGGCTAAAAATAGCCAGCACGTAAGATGCGCTGGGCTGTAGCAAGCCTCGATAGATGACCACCACAAGCTCCACTGTGGCAATCATTTAGCACTGACTCTACTTCCTCCAAGGTTAAACAGCACCGAAGGATTGAATCAACCCCTCGATGATATAAGGTATCACCAATGATAACATAATGTTTAGCCAGGTGACTTAATTTACGACGTTCATCCTTGGAGAAAGTAGAGGGAAACTTCGAAGTCTGGAGATAGACAATGATATCACCATACCAAGGGTCGAGTGAAGAGATGAGGAATAAATGTTCGTCGGGAAAACTTTCCTCATAAACCGTATCCTCTCCACAAGGAAGCTCATAAATTAGCTCAGCGAAAACCATGGATTTCTTAGACTTTGCTGACAAGAACTCGAGATCAAATTCTTGCAAGATGACTATCCATTTAGTATATTTGCCCCCAATCACTCGCCTACTGAGGAAAAATTGAAATGGATTGACTGCCGCTAAGACAAAAGTTTTGCGTAGCAAGATATAATGACGGAGCCGCTGGACAACATGGACCGCTACCAAGGCCAACTTCTCAACTGGAGAATAGCAAAGTTCAGGACCTATTAAGCCTCGGCTCAAATAATAAATCATGTGCTCAATGAGAGCATTGTCCTCCTGAACGAGAACCATACCAATGGTTGATTCTGCTGCAGCGAGATATAAAAGGAAGTCTCTGCCATAATCCGGTGGACTCAAAAGCGGGGTAGAGACTAGTGCTTTTTTCAAAGCATCGAATGATCGTTGTGCAAAGTCGTCCCATACAAATGGAACTCCTTTCCGTAGCAAACGCATGAACCCTTTAGTGATCTCGGCATAGTTTGCTATAAACCGCCTTAAGAAATTAGCCTTCCCTTGAAGACTCTGAAGGTGACGAATTGAGGACGGGGGAGGCAACCAAACTATTGCCTCAACCTTGAAGGGATCAACCCGAATCCCTTCATTTGACACAATGAACCCTAACAACCGACCGGACGTAACTGTGAAAACACACTTGTTGGGATTCAACCGGATTTCATAAAAACAACATCACTCAAAAACCATTCGAAGGTGGCTAGGGTGATCATTTCTCTTTTGAGAAAGAGCAACGAGATCATCCAAGTATGCTTCGATGACATGCTTGATGTCATGGAAAGCATATGACATGGCCCGCTGAAAGGTAGCTCCAACAATTTTAAGACCAAAAGGCATCTTTCTATATGCAAAGGTACCCCAGCGACATATAAAGGCTATCTTATGTTGGTCTTCAGGACGGATAGAAATTTGATTATAACCAGAGAATCCATCTATGAAAGAAAAAATCTCATTACCCGCACACTCGTCGATAATCTGATCAATGAATGGTGTGGGGTAATTATCTTTGGGATAAGCCTTGTTTAGGTCCCTAAAATCGATGCATACTCGGATTTTTCCTTGCTTTTTATCTACAGGGATTGGATTAGAAACCCAATCAGTAAGAGGAACAGGGTATATAAAACCCGCCTTTAGCAGCTTCTCCACTTCCGCTTTGATAGCTGCTGCTTTCCTAGGGTTAACCGGCTGAAGCCTTTGACGAACTGGTTTGGAGTTTTCATATGTCTTGATCTCATGTTGAACTATAGATGGGTCAATGCCAGGCATTTCTTCATAAGACCAAGCAATACATCCTGAAATTCCTTGAACAGGTCGGTGTAAATTTGAATTTCTTCAAGGGAACACTCAATTCCAATGAAGAGATTCTCGATCATGCTAGGGTCCCTAGAGATCTTTATAGGTTTTGTTTTTGAAATCACCGACATATTACCTTCGGCACGAACAAGTGGTGGAGCCAAAGGGTTTGACACTGTACAAACATCACTAGTACAGAGCTCGGAGAATCTATATTCTACCTCTTGCAGTGGAGGAAGAAATTATGCGCGATGGTGTAAATCTTCCCAAGGTCGATCTATACCCATCATTGCTTCAAGAATTGCTTCTTCCGAAGGTAAAAATGAATCTAAGCAGTCCAAAGCAGAGGTAGAATCAAGGCTCCAAGCCGGGGCCACATCTCCATCTAACTCCTCTTTGGAAAAAGGAGTAGAATGGTCATCTGCATAGTTGACGATAGACTGATATCTAAGCTCAGCTGCAGATATAGGAAATGCCATTCCATTCCCTTGTCCTTCAACTAATGTGGTCGTAGGTGAAGGTAAGGTCCAAAGGTCTGAAAAATAACGAGTTCGAAAGAACTCTTCTCGAGAAGACTCAGATGATGAAATGGCATTGATTTTAGCGATAGGAGAGGGAAACTCAAAAGTACCCATCAATGAGGAATACATCCCTACTCCTAGATTCTCAGTAGGCGGACGAGGGTTATCCACTAAAGGAACAGTTGAGTCGGAGCTTGCTTGAGGATCAACTAGACAATAATCCAATTGATCAACCTTCATGATTTTCCCCTCATGAGGAAAGTAAATGACACGAAACAGAGTCGAAACAATGGCATCCATTTCGTATACCGAGTTCCTTCCTGGGAGGAGATTATAGTCTAGGTTAGCATCTACGACTTCTACTTCAATATTAATGACCTTCCCCCCAACACATATAGGAAAGGCTAGGATAATCCCATGCAGCTTATGAGAATGACCATAGAATGCAGTCAAGACGGTAGGTGAAGGAACAACAGAAGCCGATCTAATAGCCTTCCAACATGACACCGACATGATGTACGTGGAAGGCCTTTCATCAATAATGATACGAAAAATGTTAATTTTCTGGTATGTAGACTTTATTTGAAAAGCCATATGATGAGGGAGTTGCTTTTTGACATTTAACATGTCAAAAGTGAGCACTAAATAATTAGTTGGATACCTTGCTCCAATCGCGGAAAGTAAAGAACTTCTCTGAGCCGGACACGACTGGAGAAACTCTAAAGTGGACATGGCGCACGGAATTTGAGCCAGATCCTCAACAATGGAGTAATTCTGGGCAGCCCTAGCATTAGGATTAATAGTCGCGCATTTAGCGGAACCTTTCGGTATCCGTGGTATAGTCTCAATAGGGGGTCACTTGATATGAAGGTCAATACTTCCGGGAACAACCTTGTCCTTGGAAGTTTTGGCTTCACCATAATCACGTGACCAAGTACCCACATGGACATTAGAACCCATCATGAAAACATTCGATGATTTTATCCTTCCTGGTTTTCCCCTGTGGAGGTTCCAGGGTTTGAACTCGCGCTAGCAAGAAGTTGCTGCCATTGGGGAAAAGGGTTGGTTAACACAGCTTCGGAGCTAGAAGTCCCTTGCTACCCTAACAAGCGCTGAACATCTTCAATCTTGGGGCAAAGATGACTTAAATGGTCTCCACTACATAACTTGCATGGAAACTTGACTTTCTTTTTCGACTCATTTCTACCACCACCAGCATTATTGCCGGATTTATTTGCATCAGGCTTCCCATCCTGGTTCTTTTTCTTACCTCGTCCTTTCTTTTTCCCATTGGAATTTTGATTTCCTTTGGGGTTATTAGATTGGACGGCATTAATCAAAGAGGTTTGGGAAGCCGTAGGGTTAGACGATGTGACTTGGTTGTTAGAAGCAGTTTGTAAAGACAACTGTTGCAATTGATTCAACAATTTTACCGTATTCGTGTCTACCGACCAAACAATACCATCCACGTGGGGACCTGGCTTCGGCTTAGCTATGTCAACCTTAGACCCAAGAGCATCTGGCAAGTGTTTTTGTAGGATCCCAGACTGAGAGTAGATCAATTCTAATTGTTGGGCCCTAAAAATGGCTTGCTCCTCAGAATAAACCCCAGACATGGAGACATCCTTGGAGATCTCAGGTATCAAAGACTTCAAAAACTACTCGAGACGGTACTCCGGAGGGATTTCATCTTTAATGAGCCTCTTTCTCCGTCTCCATTCTTGAATATGATCAGAAATGTGAGTTGCCCTATCATGACGAAAAGTGGCCAGTAGTTCGGTTCTGGCATCATACCGGATAGGCAACTGAAAATGGTTTAAGAAAATATTGGCTAAGTCAGCGAATGATGTAAAGCTGCCCCCAGGCAACTCTATATACCATTTGGCCGCATTACCAGTCAAGGTGTGTTGAAATAATCTCAACCTAACCGAGTCATCGATCAGGGAGTTCGATGAGCACCATAAGTGGAACGTGGTTACATGGTCGCCTGGGTCCTCACCACTCTTCCCTTCGAATTTTGGAATGTCCGAAGGGAGTTTGGTTGCGACCAGAGGCTAGGCTGGATTGTACTTGATTGGATTGTTGGTTAACTTAGTGAGATCTGGCAAGTTCAATGTTGCCAGAAATGGAAGTCTAGGAGGAGCTTGGGGATTCCACCCTGTCTGGGCGGAACTCCTAAAGCTCTGAAAAGATTGGCCTGGATTTTGGAAGGCACCAGGCTGCCCGAAGTAACTAGTAGAACCTGCTAAACCAAAAGGCAAGCCTTGTAACCCAGCAAAACTCAGAGTTTGACCAACTCCGGTCGTATATCCACCATACCCAACAAAGTTTCCTCCTAAAGGATTATAAGGAGTTGATAACCCCTGATATGGATTCCAAGCCGAAGCTAAGGGAGGAATACTTTGGAATGAACTAACTGTGGTATATGACCTATTCCCATATTGGCCAAAAAATGGATTCCCAGTTTCGGCACTACTAAGCCCAGGTTTATTCCAACCTTGGAAAGGATTGCTTCTTTGTCCTATAGAAGAAAAAGGCATGGATCCTATCGTTGGGTTGGAATGTGGTATATGACCACTTCCAAATGGAAAACCCTGGAACGAAGCTGATCCACTCATCATGGACGTGCGGCCCCGAACGGAGCTGAAGGCATGCCCTGTGAATGGGCGCCAAATGGGAAGAATATAGAACCAAAAGAATTGGTTTGGGAATTTCCACTCGTGGACGGAATGGAGGTAGACCCAACAAAATATGTGCTAGCAAAAGATCCGAATAAAGAGACGGAGGGGATGGAAATAGTTCCACCCCCTTGTACAGATATGGGAGTCTGCACAGTCTTAGCATTTGTAGAAGCCATGCTTCTAGTAGTGGTCATCGAAGGTAAGCACGTAGCGTAACCTAGACTTGACGGTCTATGCGTCGGAGTCCCAACATATTGTAATACGTCTGGATGACTAGATGGTAGGGGAGAATTCGGAGCCGCTAACGACTCTGAAAGTTCTTCTACCTCTATATTATTCTGCGCTTGTAAGCAAACTCGAGAAAGAACTGGAGTGTTCCTCTCTTGTTCCGCGGAAGTACCAGGCCTTGCTTGAATACTAATGCTTCTAAGAGGAGGATCAATTCCCGATGCGTCAATTGCCGTGGGACGAAACCCACCGGTATTATTACCTCTGCGCCTTCTAGGCGAAGGCTCTAAACTCGGTGGTGAAAGACCACAAAGTCTTTGAGACTGTCTAGGAGATTGGTCAACCACTTTGAATTTCTTGTTTAAGATCTAACTAAAGACTCAAAAAATTGAAAGCTAGGCCAACTAAGAGCACAGAGCACCCACTAGAAAGTCCCTAAAGATACAGCCAGTCAAACAACTTCCAAGTATTTCCGCTCTGGGTGATTAGGACAGGACACCAAAATACGAGAAATTGAAATAAGGGACCTTCCAAAGATAGTCTAGGATGATGAGGGCCCAGGCCTATCAGCGAAGGTAACAGAGGAAGTTACGCTAACCTCCTAACAACAGCCTACGTCGGTGCAATCCCCCAAGCTTCGCAAGGGTGCCCTCCAGTAGTACTTTCGAGAGTGATACAATGTCGACCTCAGGTGCCACGGGATTCCCCTCCGCAGCCACCTATGTAGTTCCCTAGGAGTAGCAACTATGGATACCAACTCGTTGCAGAAGCCAGGTGGAATAGTCGTGAGGTAAGTTCGGACAAGTAGGAGAGGGGGTATCTCTCTTCCCTGTCTTCACAAACCCTCGTGCTTAACTCCCAGATCCAGAGCTTTCCTGGTCTTCCTAATGCTATTGGATTTTCTCTCGTTATTTAGACTCCTATGTTTGACGTTTAAATGGCCTTGGAGAGTAACTCTCCACTCGCCTAATCCAAGGCCCTAAAATCCTAAAACTTGTTGGTGTATTTAACTTAAAAGAAAATTTTCTAGTGAATTTTAGTTAGCGCTTGATTTTAAAATAGGCCGTTCTTTAAGTCAGGGGATGATGGAAGTGAAACTAATGGTGTTTTTTTGATGCAAAAGAAATTAATAAAACCTAACTATATGCATGTGCACTTGTTTTTGTTTTTCGATGAAGAGTAATTTCTATAGGATTCAAGGAAAACTTCTAATAAAACAAACTTTTCTTTTCTTTTCATTAATTCACACTGTACACTCACAAAAGTTAACAAAGCTATGTATTCCTAAAGAGATGCAAATCTATCCTAATGCAACAACTATATGCTTGATGCAAGATTCAAAACAACTCTAAAAACAAGAAATGAAAGTTGCTTTGCTTATCAAATTTTCTTTTGCCACTTAGAATGTCTAGATGGAATATGAGATGCTACCATTCATTTCGTATAAACACTAAAAACAAAATTCAAGATAAACATAAAGCACATTCATTCACTAAAACGAAACTAAATGAAAAACAAGTTCAAGAAAGCAAAATGAAGTCTTTCAAAAAGTTTTCTTCAAAGTAACAACAAAAGAGTCTTTTCAAAAATGCTGTCAACAAAACTGAAACTTTGCAATTGAAACAATAAGCAACAAACTCTTTTGCAAGCTGACACCATACAATGAATGAAAACTCAACAAAAATAAATGTGTTTAAAGATTTTTTTAACAATCGAAAGCAGCAATGAAAGCTTTGGTAACAAAGACCAAAAAAGATCAAAAAGACAATTTCAAGAAAGTATCAATAGACAACTTTCATGAAACAAAGAAGTAGATGGTCACAAAAAGTGGTTTTGTCAAGCAAACAAAAAGTCACCAAAAACCAAATTCAATACAAAGATTGATAACAATCTTTCTGCCCTGATAAACCAGAGCAGCCAAGATTCCAACAAGAAATCTTCCGTACTTTTAGCAAAAAACGATGACGCTTGCAAACACAAGACAAGACCAATACTTACAATCAGAGAGAAATCAGAGTAAGACGCTTGCTATAAAACAAAAAACTGATACTGAAAAATTGATTGTTTCAAACTGAATCAAACCACCAGACAAACCTTTAGAGACACAAAAATTTATAAATCTTGAAAATTGCAATATATACGCGACTGTACTTATGTGCAGATTGCGTGTATACGTGACTGTGCCTGAGGAAACCTGCGTATACGTGGGTTTACTTCAGGAAACAAGCGTACGTATGCTTCTGTAACTAAGGAAAACACCGTATATGAAAGATTTCAAGAAAAATAAAAAACAAACTGAAGAAATTGGCAAAACTTAGAATTCAAGAATAGACCAGACAGTAACAACAAACCAACAAGCAACTGAGCCCTGATTGGCTTGATAAACACCCAAACTAGGAACAACAGGAGTGTTGTCCCCAGTGGAGTCGCAAATTCTGTTGAGGGATTTGCTCCCCTAGGGCTTTTGGGTGGAAACCCTAGCAGACTGAATGTTGTCTAAACAGAGAAACACACATTCACATAGCCATTATGCTATTAAAAACAAATTCTATAGTAAGAGGGGTGTACCTCTGGTCCTACGTTCAAGAAGTTCCTTAAGGGTCCAAACCCTTCTTCAAGTCCCTTTCACTCCTTTGCCGCGCAAAACAACTAATTCCAAAGAATAAAATAGTATATGGACAAAGACTTATAAAGAAATCATCTTTATGTTATAAAATAAGGTAGTTAGTTATGAACTTTAAACAACCATCCACATATGAATTCAAACATGAACATCATAAACATAAATAAGAAGCATATCAAACAGGCTAAATAAGAAGCATACTCAGGATCCATCCAACCTCAAGCCTTTAGCATATCTCCTTCCAAGACTCACTCCATGATGCCATAACTAGTGTATGAACATGAACACACAAGGAAACAAGGGTTTCCTATATAAATGGGGGAAGTGCAGAAGGCACAAGGGTCTTCAGACTTGGTCAGGGGAAAAATCTCAGTATAATAACCTTTCTCTCTCTTCTCTCCTCCCTTAGGCTTTCCCTTTGAGGTCTCTTTATACCTCTCTAAAAGTAGTTTCTTAGTTGGGAGTTGGTTGGGAACAATTGGGCCACGGGCACTAACAGGTGATCAGCAGGTAAAACCTGCGATCTCCGCCCGAAAATAAGGAGTTTTATATTCTTTTAAGTGTTTTAATACATATACGCGGGCTGGGTATATGCCTACCCGCGTATACACGCGTTTAACTCAGGGCAATGTCGCGTACAAGGAATAAAACACTGTTTTTTTAAATTTGGGACCAGGTCTGGAAGGAGGGGTTTCCCTAGGCCATGAGTGCAGCATCGCAAACCATAATAGTGAGATTTGGAGCCATAACATGTATGGCTTGAATCAACTTCCATTTACCTTTCCAGGAAATGGATCTCCATTAAATTTCATGAGCTGAACTTCTCCACCATCAATAATCGCTTTGATGACATATGGTCCCAGCCATTGCATCTAAAATTTTCCTGGAAACTTATCAAACTTACTATCATATAATAAAACTAAATCATTTACTTTGAAGGTGTGCAATTTGATGTGCTAATCGTGCCATGCCTTTTCACGTTCCTTCTGAACTTGCTGATGGAATCCAACCAAAAATCTATCTTCCTCAAGCTCTGTTGGTTGTGCGAGCCTTTCTTCTAAGGCTACGCGATCCACCATTCCTATAAAACCAACTATGTGTAGACTAGCCACAATGTACTCCATAGGAATCACAACCTCTATCCCATAGACCAACATAAAAGGTGTTTGACCAGTAAGCTTCTTACAAGTAGTTATATAAGCCCATAATACTACTACTATGTGCACGCCCCAATCATTCCTCTGCACATTACAAACCTTTGTCAGCACACCCTCCAATATTTTATTAAATGCCTCAACTGTCCCATTGGCCCGAGGAAGATATGGCATACTCTTCTGATGATAAACTTGGAATTCTTTTATCAATGCGCTGATCATTTCTTTGAGGAAATGTGTACCACAATCACTCATCAAAATATTTAGGCAACTGAACATGGTCAACACATATTCAAATAATTACTTCACTATTGTTGCCCCTGTATAGTACTTCATGGGTTGTGCCTCTGCCCATCTAGTAAAATACTCGATCATGGTGATGATATACTGCGCACCCGTCTTCTTTCCCGGTGGATGAATCGGTCCTACAAAATCAATTGCCCATTTCTCAAATGGCTCAATGATACTTGCGGATTCAAAGGAAGCTCATCCCTTCGCAATGGCTCGTTGGTTCTCTAACATGCATCGCACACCCTACAATATGCTTTGGAATCCTTATGCAACATTGGCAACCACAACCTAGCACATAAGATCTTAGGTGCTGTTGCTTTTCCGGTAGAATGGCCTCCCACAACTCCTCCATGAGCTTCATCCAAGACACTGTTTCGTTCAAATCAAGCACATATAATCACAATATCTCATTCAATCCCATCTTATACAAGTGGCCTACAATAACAAAAAATTATGTCGTGCACACCACCAATTCCTTCTTCTGTTAACTCATGTATCCTTCTAGAGCTGTTCCCATAGTCAAGAAGTGGATAATGTATGCAAAGTGATTGTCTTCTACATGCATCGGAAAGAGTCACGCATTAGGAAACCCGTACTCCAAATTGGTGGGATCCTCTCCTTTTTCAATGCATGACAGATGTTCTAGCCCTGCATTCAATCATCCTGGCTTCACAATGACCTTGAAATAATAATCCTGAAACAACAATAACCATCTGCATATTTCCCCCCCAACACAATCTTGTTGACTAGCTACTTTAATGCAGAATGGTCTGTATACTTCTTAAAGTGTCCGCCTAGTAGGTAATGTGTGAACTTATGGAGCATGTACACCATAGCCAACCCTTCATGTTTTGTCGTCAAATAATTCTTTTCATCCCTAGACAACTTTCTACTTGAAAACGCTATAGGGTGATTCGATTCCCCTTCATCGGTTTGTGTCAGCACCACTCCCAGTTGTTGTGGCCACCAACAACCCCCCTTCTTTTTTAGTGTTATTACTAATACTAAATAAGTGGCGACCCTTAGTCAAAAATTTAAAAAAATGAATTAGTGCTTATATTTCCTTTTTAATAAAACTTACCATCATAACTTAGGAAAATGCCTTTGTGAAATCTAAAAAAGCTTAAGTTTTATGATGGTGAAAGATAAAATCACTCCTTAAAGGATATCGCATCGCAGAATAGATAACAACATGTCTCCTTACAAGCTAAAATTTAAAACTGTGAGAATGCGATGCGAAATTGCATAATGAGAAAGCATATATCGCATCACAAGTCTTAGAAGCACACTTATAATAAAAACTGCAGAAAATGACAATGTGCAATAGCTCATATCGCAAAATCGCACCTCGCAAGAAACTGCTTAACACAAGATATTGCAATCATGCGATATTGCGATCATGTGATATTATGGTCATGCGATATTGCAATCATACAACCTTGCGATATCGTGATATTGCGATAAGACGGTAGAGAGATCTTACAATAGAACAACAGAAAGATCATGCGATCTTGTGATATTGCGATTATGCGATACAGCTCCATCGCAGAATTTTCTGGCTCATTATTCAAGAAAAAGATTTTTCCATTAAATGAGACTGGTTATGCACTTTAATGCTCATTAATGAAGTAGTTGTCAGTTGTTAAGGTAATTATAGTTTTGAGTATATCGAAGAGCTAGTTCACGTAAGGTGGCATACTTTTACATGTCTTCAGCAGTTAAAACTTTCCCGTCATGATTTATTATCATTACTCTCACCTCACTTGTAAACAGCAGGAACAAAAGACAAAATGTTATACAAAGCAGTATATAGGAAACTACGGGGAAGAAAGGCGAGGCTCTAATGTCTAAAGATAAAGAAATGGCACCCTTATACACAAACACTGCATGCAACAGAAACATGGGTATTTTCACCTGGGAAGGCATACATAATCTACATAAAGGAGAAAATCCTAAGGTAATGGGATTTACGACTACTGCAGACTCATCCAAGTCATCTGAAGTTACAATCACAGAATGAGCTTGTTCATTCCTACGCCAGATAACAGCGAGGCCCAGTCCGCCAAAAGAAAGCACACAAAATGCTATTAAAAACGCATCAAGGAAGCCCAGATCGAGAAACAGAGGCAGTTTTCGATGCCTCACATCGCCATGAAAAATTTCTTGAAGAGGCATAGTAGCTATAATCAGACTGAAGACAAAGGGCTCAAGAAAAGGCAGATTAACTAAGTTAAATTTAGTTCCTTATTGAGTTTACTCAGTAAAACCACATAGCAGGTGCATGACTCTCAAAAGCATCATAAATTCTGCTGGAAAGGTGGTGCCAGCTCTAGCAGATTCCGTTTTCACAGGACAACTAAAAGCTGAGGTTGGCCAACCAATTTCACTCAAGCAAATGCTGAATGCTTACAATATAAAGGAGAAAAATACAGAAATAGTTACCTTTAGATTTAATTTTAGAAATAGTTTTATTTTATTTTGCCTAGAAAAAGGACAGTCATTTAAACCGTATCCTAAATTTTTGTAAATAAGTTATTTTTAGATATAGTTAGTAGTATTTAAACCCTTCTCATGCATTTAGAGAAGGGTCCAGAATTTATCAAAAACTTGTCCTTAGAACATGCACTTTTGCACCCTCCGAGGAGGTTTTGGTGAATGAATGGAATAGGATTTATTGACTTTTGCATCTGATATATGCTATTGATGTTGCACTTCTGTACTCTTAGTTGATGTTGTATTAAGAAGAGACAAGTCGTTATCACAGGAAGCTCATGAGTAGAACTAGTTATAAATGGTACTTCTATCTCTTAACTGTTTTTATCTCCTGCGTTAAAGTGATATTTAAGCTTAGTTGTTTATATGTTAATGCATGAATTCCTGAGTTATCATTTGGCACTTTTGTATGGTGATAGCTATTTATTTATGCTTAATGTATGAGTAGCTTATTATGCGATATGATTTTCGCAACTGTTTCACCTAACTTTTTATGCGAAGTGGTTCATCTATATTGAATTCTTTTCTTTTAACAGTTGAATGATATTTATTACCAATTGTTATTTGAAATCATTTTAGATCACATAGCAGAAAGATAACACCCCGAGTTAGCATAGACTTAGATAATTATGTTTATTAGAATACAATAGCATGTGATTAGATTAAAATAGAATTAGAGCATCTTAATTAGGGACTGTTAAATCAGAATTATCAATCTTTCTCACACACACACACTTGAATTGGGAAACTAGTCCCATATCCCTAGTCAGACCCACTATACCAAATGGAAAAGGAGCTGCCAACCAAGGTCCGGGCCGGGTGGGTATCCCCCTTGTTGTTGACCCGATTTTCGAGGCTTCAACACCAGTGCAATACATGACGCATCCACATGCACATGAAATTCCTTCTTCTAATCTGGGAAGACTAGGATTGACGCGGTGACCAATTTTTCCTTCAATACATCCAAACTTTGCTAACATTCTTCATCCCAACAGAATGTAGCATCCTTTTGTAATAGATTTTCCATCGGCGTGGTAATCTGGGCATAAAACTTGATGAATTTATGATAGTATCCAATATGACCTAGTGTTGCTTGCAACTGTTTAACACTTCTTGGTGCCTCCAAATTAATTATAACCATGATCTTGGAAGGGTCCACCATTAATCCTTATCTGCAGACCACATGACGCAACAAGATTCCGAAAGGGATGCAAAATAAGCATTTCTTCAAGTTTAGCGCGATCTGATACCTTCGACATGTATCCAACATCAAGCACAAACTAGCGACATGGTGCTTTACCATTCCAAACACTATCCAATCATCAAAATATACCTCCAAAAATTTGTGAATGAACTCTTTGAATGCTGCAATGACTATGCATGAGAAGATTTCTGGCGAATTCTTAATCCCAAAAGGAATTACCATATATTGAAAGCATCCCCACCTAGTCACGAATTTCTTCTTACTCTTGTCTTTTGGCGCGATATTTATCTGATGGTACCCAAAGGATCCATGAGTGAACGAATATGCTTGCTATCCTCGAACATTGTCCAATACTTAATCTGTGAATGAGTTTGGAAAAGGATCATGAACACATGCATCGTTTAGCTTCCTGAGATCTACACAAATCCTGATTTCATTCTTTTGCTTCTTTTCCTGAACTACCCTTGGACTCACCCAATCAAATTCCTCCAGCGGTTAAACAACACTTGCTGCAAGCATCTTGTCCAACTCCAGACAGACATTTTACTTGTATTTGGGATTAAGGCAACATGACCTCTTCTTAACAGGCTGCGCATTTAGTTTTAAAGTTATTTTCATCACTCCCAAATCTCCGATGATGCATTTCAAGTCTAAAAATTCGTGGGAAACAAAATCCTGATATTCACAGAGCAACTCAGTGAGCTTGTCTACCATAGCATCATCCTAGTAGACCCCTATCTTGACAAACTTTGGTTGTACCTCTATGCTAATGTTTATCTGTCGGGTTTTCAGTGACACAGTGATATCTGGATTCTCTATCTCCAACCCCTCAACTTCGGGGTGGCCTTCTACCTCTAGGATGTTAATGTTCCTTGGATCCTCCTCTTCTTCTTCAACAATCACATTATAGCATTCCATCACATGGCACAGTTGGCTACTCCAATCTGGTTGAATAAAGTCCAAAGGATCTTGTAGTATTTTGAAGATCGTTGTCTTAACCTCCTACAATGCCTTGTCAATACATTCGAACCCATCTTCAAAGTTTAATTTCATTAAGAATCCCTGTCTCAAAACGTCCCACTCTTCAGTGCCATGGAAGAGCTCTATTTTCAGGTACCAATTCATTGGTATTACATCCAAAGTGTGACAGAATAAATGCACCCACTCTGATTGTGGCTCCATTCCATAAGCGTCAGTCCATTTTTCTAAGTGATTGCGTGGATCATTCCTCCCGTCATATTTCTCTGTTAGTCGCACTTTTGGGTGACCAAACCGCAACCTCATCATTCTTTTGTATTTGTTCCATCCATCAAAATTGTCTATATGCATACCCCAATATTGTAGTGTTTTCTTCTCAATGATGTATGAAAAGAACCCATTTAATATTGTGGATGACAAAAAATCTCAACAATAGAAATGAATTCTAAACATTGTAGATCTGCAACTATTGATAGAAACAAAACCTGCCAAAAATCTGATCTATGCTGCAATCATAGTTAAAAGGTGAAAGAAAGAGTAATAACCCCAATACATCCAATGGAAATCAAATATGTAAAGAATAATTTAATAATAACACCTATGAAGAGAACAGATAAGTGTTACCAGTCCCCCTCTATGGGATGGGTTCTTGGCTATCCTCAAATGTCTTTAGCTTTTGTAGAGCCTCTCTCCTCTATAATGCATACACCTAGTAAAAAATATGGTGTGCAATAATGAAAATAATTAGAGTTACAACAATGAGTGCAACAATGAAAATAGTCAAAAGTGAATAATGAATGGAAAACCCTTCTATTTATAACAAAATATTGAGTTATCATCGAATAATGAGTAATAATAAAACATTATTGATCCCATTCTTGCAATAACCACTTGGAATATTTTATTATATTTATTTAGGAGGGAAAAAGTATTTAAAATTTTATTTAGAAATAATAAATAAATAAATGATTTATTTATCATCACAATGAATTAGGTAAGCAATAATAAACAAACAAGGATTCATTTAATTATCCCTAAGGGATTTAGTCAAATTTAACAAAGAATAACAATTAATTAGTGATTAATAAATTATTCTTAGAGAAAAATAAGAAAAATAATGATTTTTTTGTTTATTTTTCATGATTGGGTCAAATTTGACAAGGAATATTAAATAATGGTTTAATTAATTATTCTTAGAAGAAAATAAAATAAATAGTGATTTATTTAATTATTCTTCATGGGTTTAACTATACATTACTTAACAAAGGTGGTTTATTAAGTAATTTCTCACAGTGAAAGCAATTTTACTATGGTAAAATTGGCTTTGCATGGTGTACTTCGATCCATCTAGTACATTAAGCTAGTTGATCAATTTTTTGGTGATAATATATTACCCGCCAATGTATGAGTGTTAGGAGAAAAATGTATGGCCAAAGTACATTGTAAAGACACAATCACTTAGACAACACAGGGGAGTCAAGGGGAGAGAGAGAGAGAGAGACCAATGAAGCTGAATTTGAGAGGATAGGTACAGAGGGGGCGAGACTAATGCAAGTATCCTTTATGTTGTGGTACCAGACCTCAATGAGGTGGGGGAGGCATACCCATACCTGCCGAGATAACTTAGTACAAAAATATTGGTTCACCCAAACATATAAAACTGAGGAATGAAGTACATGCTGAATGGTACATGACATGCTGGCATAACAGAGGGAGAAAATAATACAATGTGTCCCATATACATAATGCACCTAGTAAAAACACGAGCTAGGACTTAATACAATAATATTTTAGTACATGAGATACAAAGCCCCTTCCCTAAAAAAATATGGTTGGGAGGGAGGCTAGAACAATCGGAGAAGCTTTACTAAACAAGGAAGGGGTTTTCAAAACTGAATGGATCATCTAGAGGAGACGTGCATGTTATGGACACTGTGATTGGTAGGAACCTAACCCATCAACTCTCCAGAATTGCATCTAAGGATGTAGCATAGTAGGTATGCATTCAGGCATGTGGGGGGCTACTTGAAGGGCCACCCCCTCATGAGGTTTGAAACATCTCACACACATATGGGAATCAATGGTACAATCTACTGCATCACTGGACCAACAAGTGTATGGGTCACAAACATCAAACGAACAAGTCAAAGGGAAGTAATGAGACCCTCTGCTTGATCCAATGCACCAAAAAAGGATGGAAGCTGGAATCGAGATACACTGCCCTCTAGGCCATTCTTTTGGAATAAATGAGCAGATGTCGATAGAATAGGGCTTGTGATAGATGAGGCAATGATGATCTTCAACTAAACCACGAGGGAAAATAGTAATGTGACTCTTGGACTAATATCAGGGATAATGGGGAAAATTGGGACTGAGGGACACACATATGAATTCCATTGTTAGAGCATAGAGTGCATGGTTGACCTAGCAGTGACTGACTCAACTCCGGAGGGGATGGGGACAGTATGACTACAGGCCAAAATTGGCAACACAAGATGAAAAGTATGAAAATATCGATGGAGTACTGTGACATGATATTATGGGACATGAAATAGACTCCAAGAATGCAAGGTTGACTCATTGTAGATGCTTTGAACAAGGGTGACTCGATGACGCTGCCACACAGAATAGGCCCGATGGGGACCATCAAAACATGAGTAAATGATGGTTACTCATGATGAAATTGACATATGGTACAAAAAGTATTAATAGGAGGTGGATCTCAAAATACAAGTGTCGCTTTATGACGAAATTAAATTTTGAGAGACGATGAAGTGACCTTTCATGGAAAAAATGCTTCCTGGTGAAGTGTCAAATCATCCAAAACTAAGGAAGACCCGTTATAATCCTCAGTGAGAGTTTTACACTGGTGCTAATAGCTCATCAAGCTTAGATACAAAGATCATAGCAGATAAACCAACCATTAGAATTGGGATCTACGACTTTCAGGCAAGTGGCCTTACTTGTCTAAACATGGCCTTAATTCTTCTTGGAATGATGGTTCCTGTTGAAGGATTACTTCTTGGAACGATGGTTCCTATTGAAGGATTAAGGGAGGATGAAAATGAGAATGAACTATTAGAGGAGGTCTAGAATCATTCTCACTCGCTAAGTCAAACATGGGGACTATGTGGATATAGAGTAGAATATTTGAAGATATGGTATCAAATGTCTATGATATGTGATGTGCATATGGGTCACCGGAGAGGCCGGTAGGACAAACTATCCAAGGAATGGGAGGATAGTCAACCATACCTAGATCCAGTGGGAACTAGGCTAAGACTTAATTGAGAATACGGCTAGGGGAAAACCATCATGCCCTAAAAGCATGGGAACTGATCTAGTATGCGAAGGTGGGAATAATGCCCCCTAGTAGGAGGTGTTTATGGAGTGCCATTGTGTTATGAGTGCTCAAAAAATGGATTCAATCATCTCAGCCCAACTTTGGCCGAGACCCTCCAAAGGAGTTGTAGGGGCCTATGTGCCCCCCAGTATGCTATGGGTGTACCGGATGTATTTAGAGCTAAGGCCTCCAAACACTTTTATGATACATAATATGATTATGCATTTTATATGACGATGATGGTTCTCCATTTGTTTTAATTATGGTTGTCTTCTGTGGTATGCATGTGATAAATGCCAATCTAGAATGTTTTTTACAATGGTATCTACATAGTGATTTTGGGCTCTAGGTACATGAATGAAAGTAATGGTTTCAAATTCAGGCACCAATTGTTGGGTTGTGTTATATTCTTTCCATGACAAACCTACGTAGTGAATCGGGGGGTTAAGGGGGGACAGAGCCCCCCCTTCGTTGTGCCGATTGCGCAGTGAGGGGGTCATAGGGGGGGAGACAGCCCCCCCTATTTGGGGGGTTTGAGGGGGGCGGGTAGTCCCCCTCTACGGGGTCTGGGGTAGTGCCTTGGGAAATTTTTTTTTTGGACCCTATATTAGGTTGGGTGAACCTACTTATGGTTTTTAGTCCATGGTTTTGGACACGATGGTTTTCGGTCCATGGTATTGGATGCTTTGGCATGTATAAATATGTATTGTAACATTGAAAGGAATATAATGAAAATCAATTTGGTAGTCCCGGTTTTGGGATCTAGGCGAAAATATTTGTGCATATGTGTTATGCTCTCACATTGTTTATTTTCTATGTTTTAGAATTCGTATGTAGGTAATTTCTGTATGGGGTTAAAACCTACATTTGGTATCAGAGCTGTTTTTGGCTTCAAGGGGACACCTTTGTTGCTAAGGGGTTTCGCTCGGGCCTATGGCAGACCATGTTCAGTGGGAGATCCACGAGATTGATTCTGGTGGTAAAAGAAGATGGCGAACAGTGGAAAGATAGAGATCGAGAAATTTAATGGTTAGAGTTTTGAGTTGTGGAAACTCAAGATGGAGGATTTGTTGGTGGATAAAGATCAGTGGATCGTGGTAGATCTGGGTACTAAACCAACGGGAGTGTCTGATGAAGAATGGAAGAAGTTGGATCGGAAGGAAAAAAGCACAATATAATTGTGTGCCTTAGATTTAGTATTTCTAAATGTATCAAGGGAAGCTACAGTGAAGGCTTTGTGGGACAAGTTAGGGACTTTGTACCAATCTAAGTCTCTGGTGAATAAACGGTTCTTGCGAAAAAAGCTGTATAACCTGAGGATGAAAGATGGAGACTCAGTGATAGAGCATCTGAATGCATTTCATACTGTGGTAAGTCAATTAGCATCTATTGATATTAAAATTTCAGATGAAGATAAGTGCATCAGTTTGTTGTGTTCTCTACCAGATTCGTGGGATAGTCTGGTTATTGCAATAGGTAGTAATGCAACTGCCTTGTAGTTTGATGAAATTGTCTCAGCCTTGTTGATGGAGGAGATGAGATGGAAAAATATGGAGAGCCAAAATGGCGATGCCTTGTCTGTACGAGGACAGTCCCAGAATAGAAAAAAATAAGTCATCAAGTGGGAGATCTAAATCTAGAGGGAGATCTAAATCTTCAGGAAAATCTGTAAAGGTGGTGTGCTGGAAATGCGAAAAGGAATCACATTTCAAAAGGGTCTTTAAATCTAAAGCTCCTGATAAAGGAAAGGGATCTGATGATGCTCCTTCTGTAGAGGCGAAAACCACCTCAAATGAAGGTGGGGATGTGTACTTGGCTTCTTTAAGTACACATGTAGATCATGAGGCATGGTTGATTAACTCAGGTGTTATAGCTCCAAACCTCACTCTTGATGTTTGTGATGTTGCACTCATGGCCTAGGGCAACCCCTCCTTCCAGACCTGGTCTAAATATTTAAAAAACAACGTTTTACTCCCTATACGCGACATTGCTCTGAGCTAAACGTGTGTGTACACGGGTCTGTGTATATCCAACCCATGTATATGCCTTAAATCACTTAAAAAAAATTAAATCTCCTTAATTTCAGGCAGAGACCATGGGTTTGACCCATTGATTACCTATTAGTGCCCGTGGCCCAATTGTTCTCAACGAATTCCCAACTAAAAAACTACTTTGGGAGAAGTATAAAAGGCTTCAATGGGAAGGCCTAAAGGAGGAGAGAAGAGAGAGAAAGATCACTCTGCTGAGATTATCCCTTACTAGGTCTGAAGATCCTTGTGCTTCTAGCACTTCCCCCATTACAGGAAACCCTTGTTTCCCTGTGTTATTATGTCTTTTTACTACTTGAGATATCATGGAGTAAGCCATGGAAGGAGTTTGTTGAAGGCTTGAGACTGGATGAATCCGGAGGACGGTTCCGCTTGGAGCCTATGAAAAGACGACTCAGGTGAAATGATTCCTTTTTGTACTTTAGTTATCTATAATAAAGAAACACTTGTCTTGTTCTTGATACAAACCTTCTTCATGTTTATGATATCAATGTTATGATTCACATATGAATGGTTCTTTTAATTGTATGACTAACTACCTTTCAATATGCTATGAAGATGATTTCTTTATGATGCTTGGTACATATACTGCTGTACTTTCTTGAATTGATTGTTTTGCAGGTTGAAGGAGCAGAATGAACTGCAAGAGGGTTTGGACCCTGGCTAGATCTTACCAAACGAAGGACCCCCAGGTGCACCTCTCTTTGTTTAGTTTGCTTATATTAGCATCATGGCTGCATGGAATGTGTGCTTCTCTTTGTAGATAACCTCTGATCTGCTAGGGTATCAACCCAAGACCCTAGGGGAATTTATCCCTTAACATCAAGTGCATCTTTTCACTTCACTCCCCATAGAGAGTGGCTCTGCGAGTATGAGAAATACTATGGTGGTGATGTCGTCTTCGGGGATGATAGGAACGATAGAATCATTGGTCACGGAAAAGTAAAGTTGAAGTTGTAAGGTGGAAGGGTTAGAACACTTCCGGGTGTTCTACATATTCCTGCATTGGCTAGAAATCAGATTTCTGTAAGCAAGTTGGATGATGTAGGTGTAAAAACGGTGTTCGAGAAGGATACCTGCAAGATGGTTCGAGGAGCACTCGTATTGATGTAGGGAGTTCAAATTGGAACTCTGTACAAGCTGCAAGGTAGCATTGTTGTTGATGGGTGTAACAGTTCCGTGGTTCCTGAAAGTGGAGCGGAAAATCTAGTGGTCTCTGGAGAGAAGACCATGTTGTGGCATCAAAGGATTGGACATATTGGAGAGAAGGGCCTTCGAATACTTCATCATAAAGGTATGGTAGAAGGTATGAGTAATAGCTCTCTGGATTTTTATTTCTGTGAAAATTGTGTATACGAGAAGTAGAATCGGGTGAGTTTCCCCTCTGGTGGTAAGAGGGTGAAACATATATTAGAGCTTGTGCACAGTGATGTGTTCAGACCTATGAAGGTTCCATCACTGGGTAAGTCTGTGTACTATGTGTCATTTATATATGAATTCCCAAGGAATACATGGATATATTTCCTTAAGAATAAATCTGAAGTCTTTGATAGGTTTAAAGAATTTAAGGCTCTGGTGGAAAACCAAATAAAGAAGAAGATAAAGGTGCTAAGGATAGATAACGGTGGAGAGTTTTGCAGCAAGGAATTTGAAGAATTCTATAAGAAGCGTGGTATAGCACGACAGAAGACTACTCCATATACACCTCAACAAAATGGAGTTGCAGAAAGAATGAATAAGACGTTGATGGAAAGGGCAAGAAGCATGCTTAGTGGTGCCAAGTTAGGACAAGAATTATGGGTAGAGGTGGTGGATAGTGCATGTTACTTGGTCAACAGGTCATGTTCATCAGCGTTGGAGGATAAGACTCCGCAAGAGCTATGGACTGCTAAAAAAACCTCTCTTTCAAATCTTAGGGTATTTGGATGTGATACATATGTACATGTTCCAAAGGAGAAACAAACCAAGTTGGATAGTAAATCTGAAAAGTGCATCTTTATTGGGTATAAGGATGGTTTAAAGGGTTATAAGCTTTGGAACCCAGTAACAAGGAAGGTTGTGTACAGTCGAGATGTGGTGTTCAGAGAGGTGAAAGATGTTATTCAACATGAAGTCCAACCAAAGGAACCTGTGAAGATAGAGTTTGAACTAAGGAGGAAGAATCAAACTCTGTAGCAGAGGAGGAATCAGAAGGTGAAGAGCCACAAACTCTGGCTGTGAGAAGATCAGCTCGAGAAAGAGGGCAGCCAGAAAGGTATAGTCCATCTGCTTTCTGTTCAAACTTTGCTTTGTCTGTTACTGATGATGATCCCAGAACTGTGAAGGAAGCAGTGGATTCAGAGGATGGAAAACTCTGGAAAGTGGCCATGGTTGATGAAATGGCATCTTTGCACAAAAATGAGGCTTGGGATCTGGTGGAGTTGTCGGCTGGAAGGAAACCCATTGGCAGCAAATGGGTGTTCAAGAAGAAGACAAATGCAGAAGGGAAGGTGGAGAAATACAAAGCTCGGTTGGTAGCAAAAGGTTATTCCCAGCTGCCGGGAATTGATTTTGGTGATATTTTTTCTCCTGTTGCCAAGGTAACTTCTATTAGATTACTTTTATCTGTTGTTGTTGCTTTTGATTTTGAGGTAGAAACATATGGATGTGAAGACAACATTTCTTCATGGGGATTTGGAAGAGGAAATTACATGAAGCAACCCGAAGGCTTTGCAGTGAAGGGTAAGAAAGAACTAGTATGCAAGTTAGAGAAGTCTCTGTATGGGTTAAAATAGTCACCAAGGATGTGGTATCAGAAATTTGATACATTTATACGGGGACTTGGCTTCACCAGAAGCAAAGCAGATCATTGTGTGTATTTTAAATTAATTGGTGACCGTGTTATTTATCTGGTCTTGTATGTGGATGATATGTTGTTGGTTGGAAATGACAAAGAAATTATCCAGGATTTGAAGACCCAATTGTCCTCCAAATTCGACATGAAAGATCTGGGTGCTGCAAACTATATTTTGGGCATGGAAATTAAAAGAGATCGGGCAAAGAGGAAGCTCTGGTTAAACCAGAGGAAGTATGTCGAGACAATATTGCAGAGGTTTAATATGCAGGACAGTAAACCGGTGAAGGTTCTATTCCTGTAGGTGTGAGCTTATCTGCTGAACAGTGTCCCAAGACACAAGAAGAGGAAGAGGACATGTCCCG
>APFE031006459.1:7455-31185 GCA_000404065.3 Pinus taeda
CCATAATAAACTTGATGGAAGTGTATCTTCTTCATGATGAGAATTGTATGAGAAATGTTGTGCATGAGCAGATGTTCCTTGCAGTTTGAGAAGCCTTTCTTCTTCTATTCCCCTCATGACAAGTGAGTGGTCAGATGCTTTTCTTAACTCAAGCTTTCCATCAAACATATGAATGGAGTGACCTTGTTGGCGGATGTGGACCAAGGACAACAAGTTTCTCTTGAGCTGTGGGAGATATAGAACATGATCTAGAAGAAAGTCTAGAAGACCGAGTAGTTTAAGCCTGATTGTGCCAAGCCCTGATGGCTTGATTTTTTATTGATCTGCAAAGTATACTGCTCCATCAACAATGTCAGTGAAATCTTCAAAAAAATATTTTCTATGAGTCATGTGGCAGGTTGCTCCTAAATCAAGCAACCAATAATTTTTCCATGAAGCAAGTGAAGCATTAAATAAATCTTCATTTACCCCAATGTTACATTGTGCCTCAACATAGTGAGTGGATTCAGGTGCTTTACCTTTGTCTGTATCATCAATTTTACCTTTTTGTTGGTTTCTTTTCTGCTCAATTTTGTCCCATGGTAGCTTGCATGTAGAGGCATCATGTGATCCTTTTGTTTTGCAGCGAATGTAGTGCAAATCTGCCTTTTCTCCTTGAGAATGTCTGCCCCCCTTACCTCTGAAATATCTTCCTCTTCCTCTTCGTCCACCTCTTCCTCTTGTAGAATCTTGAGCAGGATGCTTTTCTTTATGAGCAAGGCAGACAGTCTCTTTAGAAGATTTGGGGGTTGTCTTCTTTCCAAAAGCTTTCTCTCTTTTAGAAAACCTTTTCACAAGAGAGTCAAAGGTTATATCTTTGAGATTTCCATGTGCTTGCAATGACTCAAGATAATTGGAGTAAGTAGGATAAAGTGCCTTGAGAAAAGCGATAGAGGAATATCCAATTCAACCTTAGTGGATTTGATATCATGCATTATAGACTTTACTTCATATGCAAGAGCAAGAGGATCATTTTTTTGCAGTTCAAGAGTGAAAAGTTTATTCATGAGTTGGACAACTTCAAGTGCAGAATGTGAGTCACAGAGTTCCTTCAGCTTTTGTAAGGCTTCAAAGGCAGTTGAGTATGATGAAATATGGTGACTCACCTCTTCATTTACAAATGTTGTGATTAATGCATAAGCTTTGTTGTTCTTGTTTTCCCAAATGACAAGCTCTTTGTCTGAGGTAGGTTGTACTGGATCATTATCTCCATCTCCGACACACACTCCTTTCCACAACTCATTGAAAATGAGGGTTTGTTTTATCATCCGGGACCATTCAGGATAGTTCTCCTTGCCAGTGAGAACTATTCCCACCATAGATATGATTGAATGCATACTGTAGCAAATAAATTTTTGGCTGCAAACTTTTACTCTTAATGGAAAAAAAAAATATAGTTCTGATATAATGGGACAGCAAATTCAAATATCAATTTGCATGCTTTTGCACAATGTTAAAGCAAAAAATATGGCAGTATAAAATACCCTCAACAGCACTGCATTCACCAAAGAAAAACTGAAGAATGTAGTCCAGACATATTTGGACTCTCAGATATTGTGTCATACAGAGAAGTATTTAGAATAATTTGAGATAGATGTATCTCTGATTTTAAGCCACATGAAATACACCACAAAACTGCAAAAGCTTAGGCGCTTCTCCAAATTTAATTTCCAGAGAACTAAGATATCCTCCAGAATGGAATTGAGAGGATATTATCTTTGCATCTTGTAAACCAAGATACAAAAATCCCTTTTATGGTGCGCATCACCCACAGCTCTTCTCCAATTCCCAGCAATGGCAGTCATACAATATATCAATCTGTAGTTAATAGTCTTTCAATCTATCAAACCAAACTTTAAAAAGGACATGCTACGACCATAAAAATGCAGAGAGATACGCTATACGCATAAGGTTATTTGCATATACATTGGGACAAGGTTATTTGCAACTAAAATTGGTAGTCATACGCCCCAGGAGGCGCAAATGAGCTCGGAAGTAAGCAATCAAAAACAATGTTTTCTTGCTCGGATCCCCATGCTTCAACAGTGAATCATTTCATATACAACTCAACAGTCCTCCAAGCAACTTTACGTCCCGTCTTGAATGACACCAGAGAATGCAAACTCTGTGGTGCAGAGGACGCCTAATCGACAGTGACCCTGACTACCAAATCGCGCTGCGAGACCCGGTTTCTGCAGCTCGAACCGCAACGGCACTCTTGACCACCACTTTTCTTTCAGGTGACAGTTTAATGGCCTTACTATAATGGGATACAACAAGAAGTTCAGTAGTAAAGGTGGTTGATGATGATACAGGACGAGCGTTCATGGCATGAAAACTCATGGCATTCGATAGCCACATGAATTTGGTGTTAGGAGACTGTCAACACATCCAAATGAACAGGCTACCAACGTTTAGTAGAATGTCAAGTGAATGTTAGGTGACAGTTTAATGCTAGGCGTAGGTCTTATAAATGGAATATGGCAGAACAGCAAACGTTCATGGATAGACACCTTCTAGCTGACAGAGAGCGCAGGTGAAGGAATATGGCAGATAGATAGAGGAGTTACAAGGAGCATGAGAGCTAAAAAAGGAGCTGGCTCTGATACCATGTTAGGCCAGGCAGTAACTCCATGGGGCAAAAATTAATTGACTTTATTATTCCATCAGGTAGGTCCTCATTATATACATGAGAGAGAGACTGTTCATTTCGTCTCCTGATGACTGTTCATATTTCCTATCTATCTATTTACAATAATTCACCCAATCACAAGGATTAGGTGTCAACAGGATCAAATGTTTAACCATTTAAATACGAAAACCCCAGTTTTGCTCATTTTCGCCTGTTTGTGCAGTAAAACCCTGTCTAACCCTTTTGTGCCACATGAAACCTCTGCTAACCAATTCAAGCATGGTTTTCCTCCCGAAAGCACTTTGGACTCACTCCATAGACCTATAAAGCTCAATAAAGCCATTAATGACCCTCCCTATCAACCCAACATTTTCCTAACAGCTTGCTTTATTTTACAGGTGATCAAAAGACGGCAGCCTTGGATAAATAGTCTTAATACTAGTCATAAGACCTGTTTACTCTAAGATTGTTATCAAATCTATTCAAATAGAGATGGAAAATAAAACATATAGTTAAAATACAAGGAGAGGAAACATGAAATTAAATGATTTACTGTTGAAATAAACAGTAAAAACCTAAAATATGCAGTGAAGGTAAAAGCAAAAAGTAAAGAATATTCAAAGTGTATCAAGATTAAAGAGTATCAGATTAAAGACCAAGTCAAGTAAAGCAGCTAGCATGAAGACAAGCAGCAGGGAAGATAGTTACAAAGTATACAAATTCATGTCAAAGTGAAGATAGATGAAAAAACAAAACGATAATAGTAAATAGTAAAAGTAAACATGGAGGCAGTAAGGGTTAAATAGAAATCAAAACACTTTCACCAGAAACAATGATGTTTATCCAAAGTAAAAGTGAAAAACAGTAAAAGAAATTTAAGGCTAAAAGATGAAATCAGAGAAAAAATAGTACATCCTTCAGAAATTTCATGTTTAAGCCATAGTTTTTCAGAAACTAGTTCAGCCAATCCAAGATGAATTTTGAGAAACTAGAGGAGTTTTGTGTTCCTAAAAGGCTAATCTACAAAAATGTATCTCACATTTTACACAGGTATCACCAAAAGTGAGATAAGTGCATGTCTTCACAGCCTATTTTTCGGTCTGTACAAAGTCTTGGTTTTGACATCGTTTTGCAAAGAATATTGTGAATAGCTGGAGTTGAATTTTGGGAAACTGAGAGAGGTTTATCTCAACAACATACTTATATACAATAATCTCTTTTATGTTTTACATATCTATCTCATATTGAGATATAAAAAGGTATCATTGGACCTTAATTTTGCAGAATTGTTGGGTCAAAATGCACAAAAAAAGGATGAAGTTAGTGTCTTGGATGCCTCATCATCAATTAAGAGTTGCTATCAAATTCAAATTTCTCTTATTTTATCACCATAAATCCATAAATATAGTGCCAAATAGATTCATTAGTTTTGAGTGTCCTTTATTTGAGTTCTATTAATGTAAAACAATTTTTGATATTTGTAAAACCAATCTCAATATTTTTTCAAGATATTTCAGTTTAGAATTTGTATAAATACTTCTTCATTTGAAGTATTTTGGTGTGGATTCCAAGACATTTCTATAGAATTTTTCTCTCAAATCAAATTTCTATTGTATCAATGACTGGATTGGCTTGCTAGATCAAATAATAAAGATAAGATAATTTACAGGATTCTTGTGTAAAGCAAAATACAAATAAGTATTATCTCATGTTTATTGTTTTTTCTCTTATGTTTCATCATAATCTTATTTGTTTCTCTAAAATCTAAATGTATAACCAGGAATGATATTTCAAAAATTTCTTGAATGCACTCTATCTTGATTGTTTACATTCTAAATGTTTTCTACTAAACTATCTTAGTTAGGGAATTCTTAACTACTCCTTATCTTCCGTAGTTTCTCCCCTGGTCTATAGCGAAGGATCCTTAATTTCCATTTGTTCATGACCACCCTCTATTCTCCACTCTAATCCTGGTCCAAGGATTCTTCATTTCCCTTTCACCCTGGTTAGAATCATTTCACCCATTAGACCTAAATATTTGCCTTTTTCTTTACTAGCCTGCCCTGTGAACATTCCCTTTAATGATCTGGTCTAGTTATGCTATCCATTGATTGACTCCATAGAACAATGGCTTGAAGACCTAGCTTTATCCATCTGCTCCAAGAATTCCACCACCCAACCTTCAATCCAAAATCAAACCCCATGAACACTAAGAACTAGCCTAAAATCTCATAAAAAGAAAGCTAAATTATAAAGAGAGAGCCCTCTTTGGACTTAGGTTGGCTAGAACCTAAGCCTAAAAGATTGGTTTGTGGTTACCTTGGATTATTCCTTCTTTTGATAACTTGTAGGGAAAACTTCTGAGTGATAACATAGTGGTGACCATACTGGGGACTTGATCCTCAGTCTCCTAAAACTTTAAGGAAATATTAAACTTTATCTTAAGCCCTTAAGGTAAATTTTCGTAAAAGTTTTCAAAAATTTCAATCAAAAACATTCAAAAAGTTAGAATTCTGATTACCAAGAATATTAACAATCTCTTCAGAAATAATTTACAGGTTTAGATCTAATCTATGTGGTGGATAGTGATCAGACACACAAAAGTTAAAATCATCCACCTGGCGACTCCATTGTTCAAAGATCCAGAGCTTCAAATTTAAGAGCAATTCCACAACCAAAGAATCCATATTCCAAAGCATTAATAATGATATACAATGATAGGGTTTGTGGAAAATCTTTCATTTCATGAAATTTTAAATGAATTCAAGGATGAGTTATCAGAATTTCAGCTTGATGAAGCTTTTTTAAGAGTTGTGTTTATAATTGTCAAATCAAGAAAATACTCTCATGAAGCTAAAATGTGTGTTCTTGAGTTAGTTGCTGAAAAATATGAAAATGAGATCAAATTTTTGCATTCTCAAATTCAGCCATATAATTTATGGGATCCTAAAGAATTCTTACAAAATCTTCCTTCTCCAAACCAAGAGGAAATTGTACTGCCTTTTGATTTGTAGATTGAGGATGATTATGCTTTCAAGAGAAAGGCTGAAGAAGTAGTTTCAAGGTTTAGTATTGAGAATACAGCTGATCAATTAGACATTGAAGGCCTAGAAGAAACTATCATACTTTATGCTTCTATTGATCTTATAGCAGATTATATGGAGGTTCTTCTCAGCTCAAGTTCTTTAACATGTTTTCTCTATGAGGACCAAATACATCAGCAGTGGCCTTTATATATCACAGTTTTGATTATGTGGGTACATGATCAAATTATGGTTCTGACTTTGCTAACAACCAGTCATGCAATCCATTTATTTCTACAGTTGCTTGACTGGCTTCATTTGCATTTTTGTATTATTTAAGTCAGCCTTATTTTCAACAATATAGAGTAGTCAGCATTTCAGTTTGATTTAATTCAGTTTCAGCAGATTATGTAATAAATCATAAAGGATTTGAATCCAAGCAAAAGACCCTAAGGTCTTCATGATTTACTAATTTGGTTTGAAGGTTGCAGCACCTTTTAGTTTCAGATCAGATCTCAAGTTGTGTAGGAAAAGGTTAAAAATATTTTGATAAAAGGACCAAGCTTGAAGATTCCTATCTAGGTCACAAGGTGCTCAAGTAGTATTTAAGGAGGCAAGGCAAAGGTAAACATGGGAAATTTGATTTCCTATGGAAAGTTCCCTATGTCATTTATGTTTACAAAGGAAATAATGCTTACTTCCTGAGAGGACTTGATGGTATTGAAGAAGTAGGTGGTGTTAGGGCATAAATCTACCTCAGGCTAAGAAAGGTAGGATCTAGGGTAACATCAAACCATGCTTAACCTGGTAGCTAGCCCTACTAGGTCGGGAGAGGGCTCTCTCCTTATCAATCTCAGCAAAATATGATTGATGAGGCTTGAGATGACTGATGTGAAGACTGATTTTAACCTAGATATGTGTTTAAAATATTTTGATTGAATTTGATGATGTTTTGTTGGCTCAAATGTGAAAGGCAAATTTGGGTCTAGGGAATGAGGCTCATTTTTGGAAAGATCTCTATGGGGTGAGGTAGGCAAATGGTTTGGTACTTCAAATTGAGTGAGATGGAGAGCTTTTAGACTGGTGGGGAGTTGAAGAGGGCATGAAATTCTCAGGGATCCTCTTCAAATAGCTGAAAACATAAATAACTAAACAAACCCTAGGTAGAGCACTGCAAATCAATGAATTCTACCTTTATCCTTGTTTGATTTAGTTAAGATGAAGCAAAGAGAGATGATGGCATACATAAAACACATGTAAACTTACAATTATAGAAGGAAACAAAATACCAAAGCAAGATGCCACAAGAATCCCATAAAGTACTGCAAACCCTAGTCTATTCCTTAGCCAAACTGCTGAAATGAGTATACAATGAAGCTCGAAGCTTTCCCAAAAGTCCAATCTTTGCTAATGACTGAAAAACAAGTAGATATAGGCAATAAATAGCTCATCTTAGCCTTTAGAGGTCGAGTTCATAAGTTTAGGAGCTGTTCCAACAAAGTCTAAACTGAGAACTAAAAAGTAGGCAATGGAACAGCTTACCTCTAAAAACTAGGGAACTAATTCATTCAGATGCAAACTACCTTTTCATGGATGAATCTACCTCTATGAGTGAAATTTAGCATAATTACATCAAAATCCATCAAGTCACATTAAATTACATCATGAGTTTGACTATTAGAAAGAGAAAAGTCAAACTATGAGGAAACTAGGCGAAAAACAGAGCTTTTTGGCCAAAATGAGCAAATTTCATCCTATGCACCACGCTAATTTCCCTATGTGTAGCACCTTTTTACGGCTACTTTTGGAGGATTTCACATGAACCAAATTTACTCCAAGTGGACTTGTTGGAAATTTCTACCTGTCTCCTTTCCAGAACAAGTGGAATTTCTAAATTTGGCCTCCATTTGCCCCTCCAAAACTGAGTTTTCCCAACACTGCTTCCTGTGTGTCCAAAAAGGGGCAGAAAGGTCATTTTTGGGGTGTTTTTGACCTTTTTGGAAGCTCAAAACCTATCAAAATTTCTTGGCCATTTGTGGGAATTCATATTTTTCCGTGACAAATCCAAAAATGTTGACTTTTCCTCAAAACGAGGTCCCTAGCAAAAGCATGCACCAGGTGGTGCCTTGCATCAGGCAGAAAAACCTGTTTTTTAGGCCAAAATTTTCAAAATTGCAAAAAGTGTCCCAAATTTCTTGAAATTTGGTTTGAGTGTCCTTCATTAGGTGTTGTGTTGGGCCAAGGAAGCCTCAGCCAAGACCTAGAGTCTATCTTGCTCTTTTCACTTCCTCGATGCTTTCGTCAACTTGCCTTCAAGTTCCTGATTCTTGGTTTGCACACCTTGTTTCTCGCCAAGTAGTGGTAGGCCATGTGCCTCAACATCTCTTTCTCTCTGTTGACCTTCTTTAAAAAAATTTCTAAGTGGATATTTTCCTTCTCAAGCCAAGATTCACGATCAGCATCAATTTCTTGTTCAAGTGGTGTCAACTTGACTTTCCTCCTCTTGGTAGCTTGCCAGTTTTCTCATATGTTTGGTAGCTCCATAAGGGTTTGCTAATCCCCTAGCTGTTTATTTATTTGCTCTAGATATTTGATTATCCACTTGACTCTTTCTAGGTTGAGAGACAAATCATGAATTTCCTCTTGCTTCTCCCGAATGATCTCTTTAAGCTTTGACCTTTGTGAGCCCAAATCGGTGTCATCATCTTGAATAAGAATGAAATCTGTCTCTTGTCCTCCTAAAGGCCCCTCATCATGTGATGGATTCTTACCCTTGTCCTATACCTACTCTTCTGATGGAGGAAACAAGACTCCTTCCACCCCAGGTGGAGATAGTACTCATTTTGCTACTGCAAACAACCTTCTAGTGGCCTTTTGGTAGGTGACAAACACTAGCACACTAGTGGTTTGTTTCTCATGAATCTCCTATTGTTGTGAAGGCCCTCATGTCTCATGAAAAACTGCTGGGGGTACTTGAGGACCTATAAAGACCTCATGTGAAATGAAATCCTCCCATGAGATGTTCTGTAAACCAAGTTGATGCAAGACCACAATTTTGATTAGTGCAAAATGATATATGTTGTTATACTGCTACTGAGGAGGCTTCCTGTGCACTAAGGTGGTCATCTTCTCAATGTTCTGACAAAAAAAATAGGGTAGATCCATCATTCTCACCCTAGTGAAGTGCATCAATAATCTGATGTGATAGGCATACAGGAGAGAAATCGGCCCTCACAGCTGAAATATTTAATTATGAGTTTCATTAAGGGAGCATATGTGTCCATCAGATACCTGAAGGGAAAAAATCTACTGACATGTCTCTAATAACCAGCCTTGATGTAAGGCTTATAATGCTCTCTTTCAATCAGCTACCTTTTATTCCACTGCTCACCAACATTTGGAAAGCCAATTGCTTGAGAAATAGTCTCAAGTGTCAAGGTAAATGTCACACTTACCAAAGTGACTTGGCCATTATGAAGATGGAGCACAAACAATTTGGCCAGCTCATGATGGTACTTGACTCTCTCTGCCATCTCACAGAACTGATAACAAGATTGGTGTTGAAAGCATGTGACAGCAAGAGGAGAGGTCAGCAGCTCGACAAGTAAAGTAGGCTCCTCTCGGTTATGTTTACCACCTTTTTGAAGTCTCCTTGGTGCATGCATTTCTCTAGAAGAATCACTGAGTGTCTCCTTATCTCTGTCATAGGAAGAATCTGACTCCATATTTGCCAATGTTTTAGTTTTCTTAAATGAGTATGAAGAGATTTTATGGTGTTTTTAGATTTTTGCTGCCAAAGATGTGGATGTATGAAGGACTGTGGAGGGAATGTGTGTGAGGGGTTTTGAGAATGTTGTTGTCAGGTTTTTGGGGAATAGAAGGGTTTAGGGAATAGTTAGGCTCTTGGGACAACAATTAAGGTTTGGGAATTTTTAACTAGGGTTTGGGATATTGGGATTTAGGGATTTAGGATTAATAATTTAGGGATATGTGGTTTAGGGAGTGGGTAGATGAGAATGTAAAGAGAGGGAGAAAATGAATGAGGGAATGAAGGAGTGAGGGAGTGAGAAATGGCTAGGAGTGGAATTAGAAGCAAAAAAAAATACAATTTGTAAACCCTATGCAATTTTTTTTGACAAGAAATGCAAGGAGGTAGGGTTTCAATTTTTTCTCATTAAATCACCATAAGCACTAAGATAAACTCACTCATTGATCATGGAGGAATGTTAAGTTACTTGGACAAGTGAGGATTTTGAAAATTTGGCAGTTTTGGAGGAGGTTGTGGCTAAAATCGTTCTTGTAACCCTGTGTGCCGCACCACAAACCCAGTGCGCCGCACCCTCTCAATGCATCGCGCCCGTGTAAAATTTTCACTCCAGAGCACTGCCAAATGTGTCGCACCCTCTCAATGCGTTGCGCTCCAAATCCAATGCACCGCGCCATTGGAACTTGCTACGGTTTTTGCTCTTTTTCTTCAACATGGCCTTCTATTACTCACTCTTTGCCCCTTGGATACAAATGAACTCTTCAAACACGAAAAATGGTTTATATACATATAGTTTTGATTTTTCAGTTACAAAACCCATTTTTCTAATGTTTGACTTTGACTTGATTTTAAAACTCTGTTTTTGGGTAGTTTGCTTTATTTTGCCTTCGATGGACTGAATGCTTTGACTTTTTGTTTGCTTTGTAGGTAATGGAGTTGCAGAGGCTTGGCAAGGTGACCAGGGTTGCCACTGAAGTTATTACATATGGAAAAATTGAAATTACATCAAATTTGTACATAAAAATTTTAAAAACTTTGTTTTTCTTCAAAACAGGGTTTGAGGAAAAATCAATCACTATGCATGTGATTATGGAAATTATTGTTGCTAAACCTTTATTTTACCTCCTCATGCACCTGTCGACTTTTATTGAGCATTTACAAGACTTTATTGACGAAACCCTAGACCTAATGAGACCTAAAACCCTAAAAATGACTTTTGCAAATTTAAAGACAAAAATTTGACTGCATATGACCTAGATGAATGAAAATGGGCCAGCAGGTAAAGAACATGAGGGAAAACATATAATAAGCCACTACCGTCAAATTATCCATGACCCTAATGGAATGCAGCTGATCGAGTGAGACACCTAACATGCAATGCAACAAGAGAATTTGGTCACTGACGGAGGGATGAAGATACCGACACTAACATTGGCTCCAATGGGGATGGTAGCTCCTTGGAGGCGCCAAGAACTACAGATCTTTGGGAAAGTAGGCAATGCCTTCGTCTGTTGGGCTATGGAGTCAATAACTTTGACAAACCAAAACCAGTCTCTTGACTCAATTTTAGGACTGAAATCTAACTCAAAACTGACTCAATTTCAAGACTGAAATAGACTAAAAGACCTGACTCAAACAATCCAATCCAAAACTGAAATCAAACCTCAGTTTTATAGCCTTCACCTCGGGCCCCAAACTGAATGAATGATGATATTACACACTTGAAATGAAGTAAAATAAACCGGTATGTACAATGATACATATGACAGCAAAAAAAAATTCAGAAATAGTACCGTTTGAGCAACTGACCAACAACCAGCCCACCTAGACAATCTTCTCCATTCATTTCTTTCAAAAGGAAATCATTTTGGCCTAGATATGCAACAATTCTAAAAGGTCCTTTCCAAAGATTATCAAACTTGTCATGCTTACCTTTATCTTCGTTTCTCGTGTCCCATTTGTGCACTATGTCTTCTATTTGAAACTTGTCCACCTTTGCCTTTTGATCATATATCTTCTTGATTCTCTCTTGCAACCTGAAAGTGTTCTAAAAAACCTCCTCTCTAGTTTGTTGCAAATGAATCATTTGATTGATTCTCCGCTGCAAATGATCATCTTTTCTGCCAGCTTCTTATAGGAGTTTAACCACCAGGACTGCGAGAGAGGTAGGGAATATCGTGTCAACACCATACACGAGCTCGAAAGGGGACATGCCTACAGATTTATTTCGACTTACTCTGTCTGCCCAAAGTGCATTAACAAGCTTTTTGTGCCAACTCTTCTTATTCGTTTCCAACAGCTTTTTGATAATATTGACCAAGGATTTATTTGAGGATTCCACCAATCCATTACTTTGTGGGTAATATGTAGTTGAGTGCCCCAAGGTAATTTGATATTTATTACAAAATTAAATCATTCTTTTAGATTTAAAAGTTGTTTAATTATCAGTGATTAGCTTATTTGGACAGCCAAAACAAGACAAAATATTGTTTTCAACAAATGAAATGATTATTGAATTAGTGGTCTACCTAGTGGGAATCACCTCAATCCATTTAGTAAAATAGTCTGTAGCTGTGAGGATCCACTTGTGTTGTGCTGAAGAAGTAGGATGGATCTTGCCAATGAAGTCCAAAACCCACTACTGAAATGGAGCACTTACTTCAATCGGCTTGAGCAGTAAAGGCTGCAACTTTCTCCTACCTTGAAAAATCTAACATTCATGGTAGCTTGTAATAGTTTTGTACACATTAGCAAAGAGAGTTGGTTAATAATATCCCACTCTCAATATTTTATTGGTTTTTGTCTTCCAGAATAGATGACCTCCACAATCTCCCTTGTGAAAGTCTTCCATAACCTGTTTTGCCTCTTCTTCAACCAAACAATTGAGCAAGACACCACCAAGATATTTCCAATAGAGTGAATTATTCATGATACAAAACTTAGTAGCCTTTAATTTCGGGGTCCTACTTTGTTCTTAGCCATTCTAGGTGGTGGTGAAAAATTTTGGAACACATAAACAATGTTCGAATACCAAGGAGAAAGAAGAAAAATTTCTGATACCTGAGTGGGTGAACTTTCTTCGACTTCCTCGGACATAACAGCAATGAGATTAATGTCCAAGGCATGCAAATTTGACTCAGCCATTAGTTTGGCCAACCCCTGTCCTTTGATGAGCTTTGTTGGTTTGATCTCCACGTCATATTCCAACAAAGCAGCGATCCATTTGCCTCGTCTCCCTTCTAGATCTGTTTGCACTAAGAAATCTTTAACAACAGCGTTAGGGACATAAGCAAGGATGTGAGAATGTAGAATATAGACTTGAAAATCTTTCAATGCCTTTACCAAAGCAAGAGCTTGCTTTTCAATAATATTATACTTTAAAGCTACATCCCTTATGGTTCTGCTGAAAAATGCAATTGGTTTCTCGAGCTAGTCTCTTTTCTGCATTAAGACTGCTGCCATAGTATGATCCAAGGCAAATGAAAACAAAATGAAATCTTGAGTATAATCTGGGCTGATCAAAACTGGAGCTGAAGAGAGGGCCAACTTCACCAAATTGAAAGACTTAATTGCTTCCTCAGTCCACTTCACTACACTATCTTTCTTTATCATGTTTGTGATTTCCCTTAATTGTTCTGCAAGATTGGGCACAAAACAACGTAAGAAATTCATCTTACCATTGAATGATTGGATCTCATTTTTACTTCATGGAAAATCAATCTTTTGAATGGCTTCCACTCAAGTTGGATCAATGCGGATGCCATCCTTTGATATAATATGACCGATAAGCTTGCCTTCATCCATGGAAAACAGACTCTTCTTTGGATTGAGAGATATACCATACTTTCTACACGACTGAAATACAATCTTCAAATGATAAAGGTGTTCTTCATCTGGATTATAAAAAACTATCAAATCATCAAGATAAACAACTAAAAAGACATATTTTTCATTAGCAAATGCAATATCCATTGCCCGCTGAAAAGTCACACCAACATTCTTCAATCCGAAAGGCATCTTGGCATAATGAAAAGTTCCCCACAGAGTGGTGAACACTATTTTATCTCTGTCATCCTCATGGACTAGAATTTGGTTATAACCCAAATAACCATCAAGTAGTGACATGCAGGATGCTCCAACTACTCTTTGAAGTATGTGATCCATCTTGGGCAATGGATAGTTATCTTTCAAAGATACTTTATTCAGATTTATGAAATCAATACATAATCAAATCTCACATGTTTTCTTGCACATGAGCACCAAATTTGAAATCCAATCTGAAAATCTTATGGGGACGATTATACCAACTTTGTACAACCGATTCACTTCCTTTTCTATTGAGGGTAACAGCTTTGGATTTATTCTTCTTAGCTTCTGTCGAAATGGATTTTGATTTGGCTTGATCGGAATTATATGTTGAATTATGCTTGTATCATATGCCTTCAAATATGAATAGTCCCATGAAAATACATCAGTAAATGAAGATAATAAACTAATATACTTTGCTTTTACCTGTGGAGGCAATGCCTTTGATAACTTCACCATTTTAGGATTTTCTGTTGATCCAATGTTCACATCCTTAACTCCTTTCTTGGTCGGCAACAAGCTCGGTTTTTGGGCTACATCATCTTGATCAAATAGCTCCTCTAAAGGTATTAGACCTTTTGGAATGACATTTTCCTTCAGCTGCAAAAATTCCATCTGATTGACTTCCATATCTACTTCACCATCATCATGCTCCCCATCGATAGAAGTGTCTTTGAATTTACCTTCATTTTGCATAAATTCTTCGATCTCTTTATCATCTTGAAACACTTGCCAATACCTTTGATTATCAGGGAAAGTCGGGTGATGTTTCACATTAATTTCAAACTTATTGTTTGAATTCAGAATAATTTTCAAATTACTTGATGTTGTTGCAAGTGAATCTGCAATAACATTCTGAACACGAGGAACACATGTCAAAGTGTAATCTGGACACAATCTCAAGATATCTAATATCGCATTGTGGTAGGCCCGCATTTGAGGATGCTTAGCTTGGTATTCCCCTTTCACTTGCTTGATAACTAACTTGGAGTTGCCATATACTGAAATTCTTTTAGCAGTTAACTTTCTAAGAATTTTCAAACCAGCAATTAAAGTCTCATATTCAACCTCATTATTTGAACAGTCAAAAGCCAATTTATACGAACAGACCCTTACATTACTTGGCACTTTTTTTGGGGAGAAAACAGGGTTGTGTATCCAAATGCCAATTCTAACACCTTCCCTTCCTACTGTGCCATAAAAATCCATGCTCCACAAGCCAATTTCGTCCTCTTCCAAATGCTGAAATTATGTTTGCTCTTTTACTTTTCCTTGTTGTCCATCAATATTTTACTGCTATTGAAAGATTGATTGCTCAGCAGTACTATCAAGTCTTTGTCTTTCTTGCTTTAAGACCTCTCTGAAATTTTCAATGATCTCTGGAATGTCTTCTACTTCAACTAATTGGCTATTTACATCATTAAAACTATCATAATATAAAACAAATGATTCTAAATCAGTATGTACATAGTCGATTGGATGATTTACCAGTTTCTCCTTGCTAGTGATCATGTACTTCATCTTTTTCTCCTGGTATAATTTCCTCATCTGACCGAACACAGGAATAGTAGCATAGGAGAAATCAAGCTACAATGTCCCTTTAAGTTTTTCTCCCCAAGATCTGGAAAGAAGCATACTAAATCTAGGAGGAATATCCACCACAACCACATCCATCAAAACATTTTTCATTGGGATCTAATCCAAACTGACCACCAAATATTTAATAAGACCAATGCATCTCACTCTACCAAAATTAAAGGAGTAAAGGTCATGATACTTTCTAGTGATATCCAAACCCAATTTCTCCATGATTGCCTTAGGCATGAGATTATGAGAGGCTCCAGAATCAAACATAGCATTGTGTAATACATAGTCATGCACCCTAAGGCTGATGTAAAAAGGAGCTACATCACTATCTTGAGACTGACCTTCCAATGTTGGACCAAAGACCAGCTCAGGTTGGTCATCCTCCATGTTTACCATATCAGATAATAGATCTAAATCCAAAATCTTAAACACGTGACCTTTATAGCTGTTGTTCTTCATCAACTCAGTCAAAGGAATAGATACTTTTAACTTAGCGATTTCGTTTTCTAAGTTAAAAACTAAAAAAATTTCTACCTCTTTAGCTGAAACATCCTTCTTTTTAGTTTTCTCCTTTAGCATACTTGGTTGATTTGATCTTTCATTCATTGATGGTGTTTTGCTAGTGGTAGGATCAGATGTCTATTTTCCCTTTTTCTGCAGAATGGGAGCATCATTCTTTGGCAGTGTCGTCTCCTTCCTTTTCTAAATTGGATTTATGGGTACATATATAATCCTTAGTGAATATTGTCGTTGTTGGGCTATCAAAGCATTCATGTACCCTCTCTGATATTCATCAGACTCTTCTTCAAGAACTATTTCATTTTCCAAGATGAAATTTTCATCCCTTTGTACAGCTGGGCTCTCAGAATACTCTTCATCTTCAGTGATAAAAAAGAAATGATTCTCCTCTCCAATTACATTATCCTCATCATATGATTCCAGACCATGTACAAAATTATGTTGTAAGGGTGTCTTCACCTGCTGCTGTGCTACTTGGTCTTGTGCTCGTTGCTCTCTTTGCTTGATTCTGAATTGTGGTTGTTGTTGACCACGGAAGTTGGGATTTCTAACTTGTGCTTCAGGCTTATCAATTGTTAATCTATCAAACATATTCTCAATCTTACAGAGCACTTGATCTAAAGTGGAAACCTCTTCCTTTATCGTTACCTTCTTTTCAACCTTTGTTCTAGCTCTCTTGGCAAGCATATTTGCTTCAACGCTGACTGCAGTTTTCTGCATGTCTTCCAAAGTGGCCGAATCTCTTTCTCTTAATTGATAAGCCATATCAAGATTGAAACCATCAAGAAACTTAATCAAATCCATCCCCATAGGTGGCTTTATAGCAACAGGAATTGCACTGTAAATAGAATTGAATCTAATACAATAATCTTGAACAGTCTCACCAACATTCCTTTTGATGTTCTCATATTCGGAAAGGATCTAAAGAGGGTTTTTCTTTACTTCCCAGTGATCCAAGAATTGTCTCTAAAGATTAGCCAAGGTAGTGATACTTGCAGCCGGCAAAGCTCTAAACCACTTCCTCACATCACCTCCAAAAGTTTGTACAAATAGTCTCATTGTCACATTTTCAACATCAATCTCACGAAGGTCAAAGAAATCTGCCATCCTATCCACATATTGCTGAGTTGTGATACTTTGAAGAGTGCCATCAAATGATGGAATTTTGCTTTGATAATCGGCGGGCATCGCATCCAAATTTTGAGGCAACACAAGTGGTGCATATCAGGCAGCGATTGCTCTAGGTGTATTTACGATGGGTCTTGGGGATGTAGGAGGAGTTGGAGCAGCTGATGTATAAGGTGTATGAGGTGTGGATGGAGGTGAAGACATTTTTGATGTTTGAGGGGTAGAAGGAGTGGACGGAGGTGACAACACTGTGGATTTCTGATCAGAGATAGAAGGCTGCACGGGAATGGTGGGAATGAAAGGAGTTTCCGTAGGAATTTCTGAACTAGATGCAATATCCGATGACCCAAGAGTTGCTGATGCGTACTCTAAGAACTCAAGAAAGTTTGTAGCCACAATGGAAGTTTGAAGTTTCAAGATATAATCATAAATTGATTTATTGGCCTTTTTAGTTTCAATATCTTTGATGAACTCTAAATTTAGGATAGTAGAACCAATAGCACTTTCAGATTTAGTCTCAAACAATGACAGATCAAAATGTTCATCAAAATCAAGATCTTCAAGATATTCAAAAACAATCAGGCATGAATGAGATCTAAACACAGGAATCATAGAACTTTCTCGGTAGAGAATTCTCGCAATAAGATTGGGATTTTCATACACAGGGGGTGGATCAAGATCAAGATTTTCTCTGGCGTATCTTCTGGAAGCCAGTGTGTTATTACTTACAAGAAATCAAATGGACATTATCAACTTGTTCAACCTATCAAATTCTAAACTCATTATCCAAAAGTCTAGAATTATTTGATGTACTGGGGCAATTTGCAAGTCAGATGTTCCGTTTATAAGACTAGACCGGAGATTGACTGAAGCAACTTTTATCTACTTATGCACTCGCAAAGCAATGTGCAGTTCGAAGGCTACCTAGCATAACTTCAAGCTTCGTTTGTAGTTTCTAAAATGAAGAACACTAAAAAATAAACAATCTCTTCCCCAGTATGGTCACCACTATGTTAGGGCCTAAATCTACCTTAGACTGAGAGAGGTAGGATCTAGGGTAACATCAAACCACACTTTTGTAGAGATCTCTATGGGGCGAGGTAGGCAAATGGTTTGGTACTTCAAATTGAGTGAGATGGAGAGCTTTTAGACTGGTGAGGAGTTTAATAGGGCATGAAAGTCTTATGGATCCTCTTCAAACATCTGAAAACATAAATAACTAAACAAACCCTAGGTAGAGCACTGCAAATCAATGAATTCTACCTTTATCCTTGTTTGATTTAGTTAAGATGAAGCAAAGAGAGATGATGGCATACATAAAACACATGTAAACTTACAATTATAGAAGGAAACACAATACTAAAGAAAGATGCCACAAGAATCCCATAAAGTGCTGCAAACCCTAGTCTATTCCTTAGCCAAACTGTTGAAACGAGTGTACAATGAAACTCCAAGCTTTCCCAAAAGTCCAACCTTTGGTAATGACTAAAAAACAAGTAGATATAGGCAATAAACAACTCATCCTAGCCTTTAGGGGTCAAGCTCATAAGTTTAGGAGTTGTTCCAACAATGTCTAAACTGAGAACTAAAAAGTAGGCAGTGGAACAACTTGCCTCTAAAAACTAGGGAACTGATTCATTTAGTTGCAAACTACCTTTTCATGGATGAATCTACCTCTATGAGTGAAAATTTAGCATAATTACATCAAAATCCATCAAGTCACATTAAATTACATCATGATTTTGACTATTAGAAAAAGAAAATCAACTGTGAGGAAACTAGGCGAAAAATAGAGTTTTTTGGCCAAAATGAGCAAATTTCATCCTATGTGCCTTGTTGATTTCCCTATGCATAATGCCTTTTTGCAGCTCATTTTAGAGGCCTTCCTGTGCACCAAATTTACTCCAAGTGGACTTGTTGGAAAGGTCTACCTGTCTACTTTCCAGAACAAGTGGAGTTTCTAAAATTGGTCTCCATTTTCCCCTCCAAAACTAAGTTTTCCCAACACTGCTTCCTGTGTGTCCAAAAAGGGGCAAAAAGGTCCTTTTTGAGGTGTTTTTAACCTTTTTGGAAGCTCAAAACCTGTCAAAATTTCTTGGCCATTTGTGGGCATTCATATTTTTCCATGAAAAATCCAAAATTTCTGAATTTTCCTCAAAAGGAGGTCCCTAGCAAAAGCGTGTGCCAGGTGGCATGGAGCATCAGGTAGAAAAACCTGTTTTTTAGGCCAAAAATTTCAAAATTGCAAAAAGTGTCCCAAATTTCTTGAAATTTGGGCTGAGTGTCCTTCATTAAGTGTTATTACGGGCCAAGGAAGCCTCAGCCAAGACCTAGAGTCTATCTTTCTCTTTTCGCTTCCTCGATGCTTTCGTCAACTTGGCCTTCAAGTTCCTGATTCTTTCTTTACACACCTTGTTTCTCGCCAAGTAGTGGTAGGCCATGTGCCTCAACATATTTTTCTCTCTATTGGCCTTCTCTAGCAACTTTTCCAAGTAGATATTTTCCCTCTCAATCCAAGATTCACGATTAGCATCAATTTCTTGTTCAAGTGGTGTCAACTTGACTTTCCTCCTCTTGGCAGCTTGCCACTTTTCTCATATGTTTTGTAGCTCCATAATGGTTTGTTGATCCTCTAGCTATTTGTTTCTTTACTCTAGATATTTGATTATCCACTTGGCTCTTTCTAGGTTGAAAGACAAATCATGAATGTCCTCTTGCTGCTCCCGAATGATCTCTTTAAGCTTTGAGCTTTGTGAGCCCAAATTGGTATCATCATCCTGAATAAGAATGAAATCTGTCTCTTGTCCTCTTGAAGGTCCCTTATCATGTAATGGTTGTTTACCCTTGTCCTGTACCTGCTCTACTGATGGAGGAAACGAGACCCCTTCCACCCTTAGTGGAGATAGTACTCGTTTTGCTGCTACAAACACTGGCACACTAGTGGTTTGTGTCTCATGAATCTCATATTGATGTGAAGGCCCTCCTGTCTCATGAAAAACTGCTAGGGGTACTTGAGGACCTGTAAAAACATTATGTGAAATGAAATCCTCCCATGAGATGTTCTCTAAACCAAGTTGATGCAAGACCACCATTTTGATTAGTGTAAAATGATATATGATGTTATACTATTTCTGAGGAGGATTCTTGTGCACTAAGGTGGTCATCTTCTCAATATTTCGGCAAATAAAATAAGGGAGATCCATCATTCTCACCCTAGTGAAGTGCGTCAACAATCTGATGTGATAGGCATAGAGGTGAGAAAATCAGCCCTCGCGGCTAAAATATTTAATTATGAGTATCATCAAGGGAGAATATGTGTCCTTCAGATACCTAAAGGGAAAAACTCTAATGACATGTCTCTGATAAACAACCTTGATGTAAGGCTCATAATGCTCTCTATCAATCAGTTGCCTTTTATTCCACTGCTCACCGACATTTGGAATGCCAATTGCTTGAGAAATAGTCTCAGGTGTCAAGGTGAATGTCACACTTACCAAAGTGACTTGGCCATTATGAAGATGGAGCACAAACAATCTGGCCAGCTCATGGTGGTACTTGACTCTCTCTACCATCTCACAGAATTGATAACAAGATTGGTGTTGAAAGCATGTGACAGCAAGAGGATAGGCCAGCAGCTCGGAAAGTGAAGTAGGCTCCTCTCGGTTATGTTTACCACCCTTGTGAGGTCTCCTTGGTGCATGCATTTCTCTAGAAGAATCATTGAGTGTCTCCTCATCTCTGTCATAGGAAGAATTTGACTCCATGTTTGCCAATGTTTGAGTTTTCTTATATGAGTATGAAGAGATTTTATGGTGTCTTAGGTTTTTGTTGCCAAAGATATGGATGTATGAAGTACTGTGGAGGGAATGTGTATGAGGGGTTTTGGGAATGTTGTTGTCAGGTTTTTGGGGAATAGAAGGGTTTAGGGAATAGTGTTTAGGCTCTTAGGACAGCAATTAGGGTTTGGGAATTTTTAACTAGGGTTTGGGATAGTGGGATTTAGGGATTTAGGATTAATAATTTAGGGATATGGGGTTTAGGGAGTGGTTAGATGAGAATGTAAATAGAGGGAGAAAATGAATAAGGGAATGAAGGAGTGAGGGAGTGAGAAATGGCGAGGAGTGGAATTAGCAGCAAAAAAAAATACAATTTGTAAGCCCTATGCAATTATTTTTGACAAGAAATGTAAGGAGGTAAGGTTTCAATTTTTTCTCATTAAATCACCATAAGCACCAAGATAAACTCACTCATTGATCATGGAGGAATGTTAACTTACTTGGACAAGTGAGGATTTAGCAAATTTGGCAGTTTTGGAGGAGGTTGTGGGTGAAATCGGGCTTTTAACCCTGTGCGTCGCGCCATAAACCTAGTGTGTCACGCCCTCTCAATGCGTTGCGCCCATGTAAAATTTGCACTGCAGAGCGCTGCCCAATGCATTGTGCGCTCCCAATGTGTTGCGCTCCAAACCCAATGCGCCGTGCCATTGGAACTCGCTGCGGTTTTTTCTCTTTTGCTTCAACACGACCTTTTATTACTCACTCTTTCTCCCTTGGATACAAATGATCTTCAAATGTGAAAATGGTTTATATACATATAGTTTTGATTTTTCACTTACAAAACCCATTTTTCTAATGTTTGCCCTTGACTTGCTTTTAAAACTATGTTTTTGGGCAGTTTGCTTTATTTTTCCTTTGATGCACTGAATGCTTTGACTTTTTGTTTGCTTTTCAGTTGATGGAGTTGCAGAGGCTTGGCAAGGTGACCAAGGTTGCCACTGTAAGTTATTATATATGGAAAAACTGAAATTACATCCAATTTGTACATAAAAAAATATAAAAAAACTTTGTTTTTCCTCAAAACAAGGTTTTGTGGAAAAATCAATCACGGAGCATGTGACTATGGAAATTATTATTGTTGGAACTTTATTTGACCTCCTCATGCGCTTGCTAACCTTTATTGAGAATTTACAAGACTTTATTGATGTAACCCTAGACCTAATGAGACCTAAAACCCTAAAAATGACTTTTGCAAATTTAAAGACAAAAATTTGACTACAGATGATCTAGATGAATGAAAATGGGCCAGTAGGTAAAGAAAATGAGGGAAAACATATAATAAGCCACTATCATCAAATGATCCATGACCTTAATGGAATGCATCTGATCGAGTGAGACACCTAACATGCAATGCAACAAGAGAATTTGATCACTGACGGAGGGATGAAGCTACCAACACTAACATTACTTTGAACCTAGTTACTAATGGTTACTTCCCATTTGTACATATCTTATTTTGAAAAGTCTAGTTTGGATTGGATAGTAAACCTTTGGAGTTGAAGCCTAGAGAGAAGGCCATAAGTTTTTAAGGATTTAATATCATAAGTATGAATAAAGCAGGATGAAGGGTGACAAAGCACAAGGTAACTAAAGCCAAATTTCAAAAGTCTACTGATCTTAGAGTTATTGACATTTCCTGTTTAAGTCATAGCATTTTAGAAACTAGTCTGCCCAATCGAAGATGAATTTTGAGAAACTGGAGGAGGTTTGTGTTGCTAAAAGGCTAATATACAAAAACATATCTCATGTTTTACAGAGGTATCACCAAACGTGAGATAAGTGCATGTCTTCACAGCCTATTTTTGAGTCTGTGCAAAGTCCTATTTTTTATATCGTTTTATAGAGACTATTGTGAACAACTGGAGTTGAATTTTGGGAAACGGAGAGAGGTTTATCTCAAAAACATACTTATCTATAATGACCTCTTTTACATTTTACATATCTATCTCGGATTGAGATATAAAAAGGTATCAATGGACCCTAATTTTGCAAAATTGCTAGGGCAGAGTGCTCAAAGAAAGGATGCAGTTAGTGACTTAGATGCCTCATCATCAATTAAGAGATGATATCAAAATCGAATTTCTCTTATTTTATCACCATAAATCCATAAATATAGTGCCAAATAGATTCATTAGTTTTGAATGTCCTTTATTTGAGTTCTATTAATGTGAAACAATTTGAGATATTTGTAAAACCAATCTTGATATTTTTTCAAGATATTTCAGTTTAGAATTTGTATAAATACTTCTTCATTTGAAGTATTTTGGTGTGGATTCCAAGACATTTCTATAGAATTTTTCTCTCAAATCAAAGTTATATTGTATCAATGACTAGATTGGCTTGCTAGATCAAGGAATAAAGATCAAGTATTTTATAAGATTCTTGTGTAAAGCGAAATACAAATAAGAATTCTCTCATGTTTATTGTTGTTTTCTCTTATGTTTCTTCATAATCTTATTTGTTTCTCTAAAATCTAAGTGTATAACAAGGAATGATATTTCAGAAATTTCTTGAATGCACTCTGTCTTGATTGTTTACATTCTAAATGTTTTCTACTAAACTATCTTAGTTAGGGAATTCTTAACTTCTCCTTAGCTTCTGTAGTTTCTCCCTTGGTCTATAGCAAAGGATTCTTAGTTGCTCTTTGTTCATGACGACCCTTTGTTCTCCATTCTGATCCATGTCCAAGGATTCTTCATTGCCTGTTCACCCAAGTTAGATTCATTTCATCCATTAGACCTGAAGATTTGCCTTTTGCTTTGCTAGCCTGCCTTATGAACATTCCCTTTAATGATCTGGTCAAGTTATACTATCCATTGATTGAATCCATAACCTAATGGCTTGAAGACCTAGCTCTATCCATATGCTCCAAGAATTCCACCACCCAACCTTCAATCCAAAATCAAAACCCCATAAACACTAAGAACTAGCCTAAAATCTCATAAAAACAAAGCTAAATTATAAAGAGAGAGCCCTCTCTGGACTTAGGTTGGCTAGAACCTAAGCCTAAAAGATTGTTTTGTGGCTAAATTAAAATCATCCAAATAGTCTTTTAATGCTGAAATTTTGAAAATAACATTCAGAAATACTAAAATTGTTGAAAATCTTTTATAT
>APFE031006459.1:32512-50341 GCA_000404065.3 Pinus taeda
TAATAATATTTTTTTAAAGTTAATTTAGTACTTATTAGTCTCTCTCAATGTCAAGTTTCACATTCATAAACAACATTTCATTAGTATAGACCTGCTGGAATTTTGTTTTAAATGTCTAATTTTTAAGCTTTAATTTATTTTTTAATTATAAACTTCCGTATAACCGATTGAAACCAATTTCAAAAAAAATTGGACGAGTTTCGTGCCATTATGAGTGTTTGTGTTTGACTTGATATAGTAATGAAATTTGGGGAATTTCGATTTTAATTAATTTTGCTCGTCGTTCACTTAATAGAGACCAGTCTGACATAGTACACCGTTACAAGACTTCGGTCAGCAATGACTCAAAAATAATTTCGAGAACATAATTGTTTTTTATCAACAATTTCGAAGGTTGGACTTACAACATACATCTAGCATTTAAATGTAAGAGATTCAACATACCAGAGATCCTCTTCACCCAACATTGGTCTCCGAAAATTAAGGTCAATTTCTCATCGTTGTTTCTTGTCTCATCGAGGTGAAGATAATAAAATATAACATACAATAATCAATTTATCAAAATTCAAATAATCAATCTCTACGAGTTATTACTAATAATATTCCATACATTATCTATATTTCCCTGTTGCATAATAACATTAAAAAGATCATCTTTCAATATTTTACTTTTATATGCATTTTCAAGTGCAAGACCACTTCCTTGCACATGCATAAATAACATTAAAAATTATCTTTAATCCTTTAGTTTTATATCCATCTCTAAGTGTAAGAGAAATTATTTAACACATGCAACACCTTAATTACTAATTGCTAACCATAACTTCAATTCTTTTAATCAAAATGGAGTTTTTAATCAAAATGTAAACTATGGGAGAAAATGTGTTGGACCACAATATTGTTTTTATTTCTAGTTAGTCTTCCCTTTGCCATATCATGTATAACAATATATTTGTTCCCTTAATACAATACCATTCATTTTTTTGTACCAATGTAATAACAATGTTTAATGATAGAAAGACAACGAAAATATTGTTGCTATTATTCTAATGCATTATACAAATGCACATACTTACAAATTTACAAAGGCACATCTAATTTTTCATATTTCTAGTGCATTCATAAATTCATAAAAAAACAATGCCTACTTATCTTGCATTAAATAATTGCACAAACTTATAAAGCATGTGTTGTTATTCATATTTCACATACATAAAATACATGCATATAATTATAAAAGAAAGTTTTCTTGGTCACATAACATAAGCATTAAATAAAATTCATAGATAATATCAAGAATACCTATTCATATGCATTAATTGAATGCATAAAAGTTTTTTCTTTTCATCCTTATTTCCAGCTACACAACGAACTAGATAAATAATATTAGATATCATTTTGGGATTCAACTGCGTTAAGTAAGTCATTCACGTATGACCATTTCCATGAGATAATAATAACTTGCAATTTGCATGTGAATGAAGAGCATCCATGCAATTCTAAAAACTATGACATTTTATCTTTATCTCAAATGCAACCATTTTTATATTAGCTTGCATGTGAATAAAGAACATCCATATAGTTACAAAACCTCTATTGAAGAAATCACCATGGTTAACTTATCTTTTTAAACTCAACAACGATGCAATCTTTTCAGAAAATTAACACACAAGAACCATGAAATCAAGAAAATAACATTGTTACTTATCTTTTTATGCACAAAGTTCATATGCAATATTTTCCAAGAAAACATGTTTACCTCTCTGCTTAGGCTCGAGATTCATATGAAATCTTTTTCAAGAAAACAAGGCTTACTTATATTCTTATGCACAAGATTCATATGCAATATTTTTCAAGAAAACAACATGGTTACTTATATTCTTATGTCCAAAAATCATATGTAATATTTTTCAAAAAACAACATGATTACTTATCTTCTTACGCTCAAGACTCATAAACAACTTTAAAAAAAAAAACACAATGGTTATTTACCTTCTTATAACAAGATTCATATGCAATTTTTTTTCAAGAAAAACAACATAGTTATTTATCTTCTTATGCACAATATTCACCTGCCATCTTTTTCTCAATGCCCTAAGAAATAAAATATTTTGTCATTTCCTACATGGGTTCCCGCATGATCTCTATGTAACATCTGAATGAACGAAAACACATACACACAGTATAGAATTCATGTTTCTCTTTATGGTACCGTGGCTTTTTTTCATATTTAGTGGAACCACTCATACTTGAAAACGCAATAGCACAGGACACCTATTTCACGTCTACCCACTCCACTCCCCACTATCAGTGAATATTTAATGCATTGATATTATGTTATACACTAGTAACTAGATATTCCTTATCCTTGTTTTCCTACCAAATGCCCATGCCCATGCTTGCAATATATCAGTGAATATTTAATAAATTGACATTATGTTATACACTACTAACTAGATATTCCTTATCTTTGTTTTCCCACCAAATGCCCCTGCTTGCAATATGCCCTCTGTTGTTTTTTTGCTACATGTCACAAAAGGTTTTTAATTTGGAGTGGGATAAATTTGGAATCCAACCTTCATCAAATCTCCTCGACTTATCAATATTGGGCAGAGCTTGGGTATGTGGCAAGCCAAACCCACCCGGCATCCAAAAAACTTGTTTTCATAGTCTTTTCATTTTCAAGAGTTATTCCTTCTCTTTTAAAAACTAATTCTTGATTCTAACCATAGAAAGTCAAGAGAATAAACATAATTCAACTTATTAGAACAATAATATTTCCATGCTAAACATTATTATTTGTTTTAGGATATTACAACAATTCCACAATTTGTAAATTTGGAGTTAACATTATTTTTTTTAAATTAAATATTTATATATAATATATATTAATTATATATAATTATATATATAATATATAATATATATATATATTTAAAAAAAAATACAATGTGAACTCTAAAATTTATATATAATTTTTAAAATTCGACAAAGGGTAACATGAAATTAATAGGCCAAGTAAAGTTCTTTGTGATCATGTGCAGGTGATTGATATGACCAAGATTTAGTTCATAAAATGTTTTGATGAGGTACCCAGCTCTAGAGATTCAGTAACTTGCTTTATTTTAAATAAATTTGTGTTAGATTATTTATTACAGTTGTAGCGAAGGAAATGGCCACCATGAAATTTTGTTTAGCTGGGATTCATTCATGAGAATCACCGCGAAGCAGAATAAAATTGCAATACATATACATTTGGCTTCTGAATGCACTATATGTGTGGAAAACAACTCTAGGGATCACAAGTTTGGAAATATTTTCTGAGTCACCCAAGGTACAAGTTGATGATGATGAACATAGGATTTCATATCTTCTATTGGATGGATTTCTCAATTATTGTTTCTATTAATTGAAACAAGGTAATTAGAGGAGGGATAGTTTTACAGGGAGTACCTTCTTTTAGTTCCATTTGATCGAATGAGAGTGAATGTAGGGAGGTTGAATGTCCAAGTTCTCCTTTTTTTCTCATTGTAATAGATCTTGCAGGGGAGGGTAATGAGATCTCCATATTTTCTCACTATAATAAATATTGTAGGAAAGGGCGATGAAATTGTGTTGTAAGAGTAGCGATGGAGATTCCATGGGACGCTAGTCAATAGAAAAATTTGAGAAACACAGTCAAACGGTTTCATGCATGGAATGGAATTCATTTCTCTGGACATAAATGGACTTCATTACTCTAAAAGGAAAACCACAACTCTTGATTTAAATGGACTTCATTACTCTGGATGTAAATTCAACCTGGCATGCAATATGGACTTCATTACTGGGATGTAACAAGTTTGTGAATGGCGTGACTATATGACTAGACAATATTGCAGGTGAAATTTATTTATATCTATGAAGATTCAATGTGTTCATTTAGTTTTATGAAGAGGTAAAGGAGGTCCTTAGGTAGTCTTCTATGTTGTTGATTGTTTGATTATAAGGTTAATAAAGTTATTGTTGACTACAAATCAACTTGAGCAAAAAGCAATATATGAAGTCAATTAATAACTCAATTCATAGCAACATTGAACAAATGTAATGGAATATTCGACATATGGATTATGTAAATGGAAATTGATTATGGGTAAAATCTTATGTGCTTCAATAAAAAAAATATAATTTATAAAAAATGAGTTTTTGGTTAATATTGTTGATAATGTGATATTTTACATTCATATCAATTGAAATATTTTTGAAATATCTTTTTAATAAGTGATAAATGTGCCTATGAAATCTTTTTTGAAAAGTGATAAATGTGTTTCTTTAATTCTATGGAGTTATAATTTTTAATAAAAGTATTTGTTTTGAAAAATAAATATTAATAAAATTATAATTAGTGTAGATCCATTTTAAATCTAGATCTACTAAGTGTGGTTAGTAATCAAATCTATTAATATGCAAAGGTTTTTCTTGTTTACATCTATAGATTAGCATATTTGGAGTTAAGATAGATCAGGTCTTCCTTTGGATGACCTAAGATATTTATCTGTAAGGGTTTATACATTTACAATATTATTTTAAACATAATATACCTATCAATGTGTTATGTTTTACAAGATGTTGCCTTTTTTTCTTTCTAATGTATTAATAAAATTAATATTAATTATCCTAAAATATATTAATTACGTCTAAGAGAAGAAAATAATTGAATAGTAAACATAGTCAATACTTGATTAAAATAGTAATAAGAAGCGAGATGTGCAATTCATTTAATTGTTAATACAAAATTAATATGTGACATTTAAATAATAATAATAAAATATTTAGTTGTCAATTAAAGTAATTTAAAAAATTAATTCATATGATTAAAACATGTCAATGTCTCAGCCCAAGGGTAATCTCAATTGGTGCTCGCCATGATATGAAGTATTATGTTGACAAAGAGATCAAGGTTCAAATCCCCATGACTCAAGCCAAAAAGAAAAGAAAAAAAGAACATCTCAATGTATCAAAGAATATACAAAGAAAGAATAAAAGTAGTTAAATAATTAAAGCAGTTGTCATAATTTTAATTTCTAATATTGCACAATTTCAGTATATATCATGTTGATCATTGACATAACACGATGTGCCTAAAAATCTAGTAAATAAATTAATCTTTTGGATATATAATATAATAAATTTACAAAATGAAATCTACAAGAATGAATTAATCTTGATTAGAAAATTATTTAGGTAAGATATTAAAATTAAAAGGTCTATAATGTTTCATTTTTACAACAACTTTGAATGAACAATAAAATTAAATTAGTTTTCATCCCAATCAAGATAAATAAATTAAAAAATATTAATAAAAAAAAAGATTAGCAAATGATGAGTCCCTCTTATGATATCAATTTTTCCATTAAAAACCCCTAATTTTTACTTAGTAACCTTATCATTCCTTAATCTTGACTTGTGTTGCATATTCCAGCATAGGTATATTTGCATTTGTTTAAAAGTCATTGTCTTTAATGTTTTATAGCATAAGATATAATTTGTATTGTTTAAAATCACGTCTTTAATGTTTATAAATATGAATATTGGAATTTATGTAGAAACCTAAGTGTCTATGGCTTGCAACAAGATATATATATATTAAAGTGGTGATATTAAATAAAAGGCTCAGTATGTTGAATCAAAATTAAAAGTGTCTTCACTACAGCGCATGGTTTCAAGTTTCATGTGTCTTGGTTGTATTCAACAGAGTTTCATTCAAAGATTCCTATGGGTAATCATTTTGATGAATCTTTGGGTATGTTTCATTGCAAGAGTATCTACGGATTGAAGCCTATTGCTGAAATATTACCGTTAGCTCCAAACTGACATCTCGATAAACTATTGATAAGGACTGTGGATTTCAGGCATGCATTAACTGCCAACTCGGCATACCAATGATATTGAATGTGGACTTGGCTACAACTAGTTGTTCATTTGTCCAGATGGCATCTCAATAGCATTATGTTTACAAACTTTGTCCAGATGGCATCTCAATAGCATTATGTTTACAAACGTGTTAATAGGGGTAGCAGTCGGATTTCTAACTAGGTAATTTGATTGCATAGCAACTCCAATTTTACGTGGAACTTGTATAGACAATTGTAACTAAGTGGCAACATTATTCATTGATTTTAAACGGTTTCAGGTGGTAGTTTTGTCTCTTGAAAATTCCTTGCATGAGTTCCACACTATTCCTAGGAAGCAATTAACTTGGTGATGGACAAAATGTCTCAGACCAATCAGAGTCAAGATACTCGGACATTCATGGGTTATATGCACCATTTGTTCTAAGAATTGCTAATTATAGGGTTTATAAGTTTAAATTAACTATGCATAGTTCGTAAGTTTTAGGAATGAAAATAACATGGGCTGGCTAAATAACAACTAAATCCAATTTGTGTCCATAACAATTTACTCTATTTATCTTTTAGATAGTTAGCCTATAAAACCCTGAACTCTCTCTTTTTTTTTTCTTACAAACTCTATATAATAGTAGAGGACCGAGAGGGTAAAAACAATTATTTTTATCATTTTTTATCAGCTAGCTATTTCACTTATTGCTTATGGGTATGTGTTTATCGGCTTAGGTACGGTAGCATAAAATTTAAACAACGTGTTTTCATTTATTTTTGTTATATGAAATTTTTTTATGAATCTATTAGTTTGAAATATTTGCTTTGTAAGAGTATCAGTGATGGTTTCATTTTAAAAGGAATTATAAGTGCTAATGGCGTCATTTTAAAATGAGTTATAAGTGCCAACTGCTACAAATTGGTAATCAAAATTATTTATAATAAATTTGTGACTTTGGAACTATTTTGAGCTTAGCCCTTCAAAGATTGTTAGGTAACTAAAAAGTCATTAGTCTAAGTCTAAAAATTAGGATCTTTTCAAATTAAATAACCAACCCCGTGCACTTGGAATAAATCATTTAATAAATGAAAATTCTTGTCTTTTATGTATACTGCACCAAGCCCTTCCCAAGTTTACCAACCTGATTAAAAATTGAAGGACAATGTATGATTTACGTTATTAAAACATCAATAAAAACACTCATCATTTTTTGCATTGTTTTCAGGGAGGCACTAAAGGACTCTAGACATTTCGTATAAATAATCCAAAGGTTATTAAGGCTAGAAGTGACCAAAGGAATTGTTCCTTTTAGTAATTTAGGTACCCCTTTTCATTTGTATTATATTATGCTAGATTCATTTAGAACATCATAGGTAGGAAAAATAAAAAGTATCTTAAAACCCTAACATGTGGTACGGTGGTGAGCACCCTTTATAAAGTGTCGGAAATTCCAAAAGAGGTTCCTATAAAAGTGAATACTTAATTCCAGAGTGGACTAACACATAATCAGTTGCAGCGAGAAGATTTTCGAAAGAGGTGAGGGAAGCAGCCCTGTTTGGAGAGGGAGGATTTAAAAGAGTTCCTTGGGCTCTAAATAAGTATCAAACTCTATGGAAGTTACACTAAGAAGAAAAAGGTATGGGGGAAGGAACGTGAGAAGAAGAATTAATGGAGGCATAAGACCAAAAGACTAGTTACTTTTTGAATTATTCCCATTCACGACACCCAATTCTATATAGTTTTGAAGCATGCTTTTGCCAGTGTTATGGTTAATTTGATAGAGTGCTAAAAAATTAAAACTTTTCCTACGACACATTGAAGATGCAGCCCTTTTGACTTTTTATGGGACTAGGGGAAACACTATCCTAGCATTGGGATGATCTGAAAGTGAAATTTTTATTAAATTATACAAGATTATTGCAACGTTAGGAACAAATTAAGGGATAAATTTTTTAAGATGTCTCAGTCAGGCAAAGGAGGACGAGAGTCTAAAGAATATGTGTAATTCCAATATAGTTTGCAAATAACTAAGCAAATCTCCTTAGATCCTGAAATCTTACGAATCCTCTTCCTTATAGGGATACAAGAGGATTATTTGGAGACCTTTAATTTGATGCGTGCATGAGATGTTTCTAAATTAACATGTGAGGAAATATGTGAATTATGTAAATGATGTTCTAGAGGAAGTGCAAAATGTGGGAAAAATTCTTAAGATATTTTACCACAGATTAGTAGATCCAGTGGAATAGGGATGACCCAACAATGACCAATTTAGATGAAAGGGAAAGAGAAAACTCTAGGATGGAGAGGACCTCCATCCTTCAGAAATGGAATAACTCCTCAATCACATCGAAAACAACTTCAATTTCCTTCAAACCAATCCACTCAAACTCAACCAAGACCTTAGTTGTATCCAAATCAATCCACGCAAACTCAACCAAGGCCTCAATTACCTATCGAGCCTATTCCAAATCCAAATAATAATAACATTATTCAACCAACCTATAATACTACATTTTAAGCTTATCCTACTTATCACCTTTCAGTTGTTGATTGTAAAGACATTCAATTATGCTCTGGGAAAGTTATCCAAAATAAAACTTCTCCCATTTTCAAGGAGCAAGATGAAGCAGATAACCTACCCGAGCTAATATTTCCTTCTTATGATCATAAAAAACTCTTGAAAAGGAGTCTAAATCCATTCCCTATCTAGAGAAGTTATGTCTTGAAAAAACCCCTATTCAACCAGAATTTGATTTTCTAGGGGAATTGAGTAATATTTGTGTAAAAATACCATTGTTTCAAGCTATCAAGGATGTTCCCATTTATGAAAAAACTAATTGGGAACTTTTTTTAAGGAATCCAAGAAGAAATAAAAGAGATCCTAAATCAATGCAAGTAGTTGTGAAACCAACTAAATTAATGTTGGGCATACGGTGATCTAGGAACTCCAATTGTCACTATGTATATAAATAATATCCCTATATCTAACACTTTGATAGACTTAGGGGAATTCATTAATATGATGACCAAAGAAACCCTATATAAATTAGGGACACCTAGTCTTTGACCCACGCCCAATGTTCTCTAGATGGCTAATAGATCCACAATAAAACTAGAAGGGGTGTTGGGAGATATTATGGTCTCAATAGATTCATGGGAATATCTAGCTAACTTCATGACCATAAAAACCAAGGAAAACCTTGGGTGTTATCCATTAATTCTCGGGAGACCCTTGTTTGCCACCACGAATGCTTAGATCAGCTGTAGATTTGTAGACATAACTATCTCCCATGGAAATTCTACTAAGACACTTTCCCTTTTCCCTCCAGAAAATACTTCTTTGGACATAGAGAGTCCTTTATGGTTCAAATATAGTGATGAAGAGGTTTCTCAACCACTTCTAACCATTTCTCAAGTCCCAGATTTTAAAGAACATGATGAGGATGATCTAATCTAAACCTTTTTAACATGTTGACACATCAACAACAATCCCTCAATAAATATGATTCTAAGAAAGAAAACCCAAGAAAAATGTTCACCCACCAAACTATCTTGACAAATGAAATCGATAGTTTTGTTTGATTCCTTAGAATATCAAATTAAAACTATTAAAATTTACTCTAGAAAGGTCTTGAACATTAACGTTGGATTGGAACCATTTCAATGAAAACAATTGATGGAAATGCTTAAAAAGAATAGTAAATGTTTTTCATGTTATTATACTAACATAAGGAGATTTCTCCTAACCTGTCCACACACCATATTTACATAAACAAGGATTCCCATCATATCATGTAGTCACAGTGCAGAATGAACCTAGCACTCAAAGACATAGTTAAAGAAGAAAGAAAAACATTTGAGTGCAGGTTTTATTTACCATATTTCTCATAATAATGGCTTTCTCCCTTGGTTATTTTCCCAAATAAAATGACAAATGGAGAGTTTGTGTCACTTATCTAGAATTAAATAAATCCCCCATGAAATATTACTTCCCTCTTCCCTTTATGGACCCAATCCGTGACACCTTGCTAGGAAAGAAAGTTTTCTCTTCTCTTGATGGGTTTAGTGACTATAGAAAAATATAGGTTGGCACCCTAAAGATTAAGACAAGACACCTTTACTATCCATGGTGGACATTTTCGTACTAAGTAATCCCCTTTTATTTATGTAATTCACCAACAACATTTCAATTGGTTGTTCTTGGAATCTTCTCTAATTTAGTAAATGATTGTGTTGAAGTATATATGGATGACCTTATGGTGTATGGGGAAAACTTTTATGAAGCCTTAAAGAACCTCAAGAAAGTACTAATTCGGTGCCAAGAAACGAACCTTTCCCTTAGTAATGAAAAGTGTAAGATGCTTTTGATAGAAGGAATTGGATTAGGACACCACGTTTCATCTAAGGGGATTTAGGTAGATCCCGTTAAGACTCGAATAATTATTAAATTACCCACTCAAACTATTCAAAAGCATGTTTGTAGCTTGTTTGGATATGCATGGTACTATATAGTATTTAAAAGAAAAGTTTGTTTATACTCCAATTCTTCAAGGCCCTAATTGATATTTTCCTTTTCACATACATAGTGATGCCTTAGATACATCCATTGGAGCTATACTAGGTCAAAAGGAAGAATATAAACCTTATATCATTTATCATGTTAGTAAAATTTTAACTCCAACTTAATTGAATTACACAATAACAGAAAAACAATTAGTTGTGGCAGTTCATGCCATAAATAAATTTCAACATTATATTACAGGATACCTTCTTTCTATACATGTGAATCACTCTTCCATTCATTATCCTAGGAATAAACCAGTTACACATGACAAAGTCACTAGATGGCTTCTCCTTCTCCAAGAATTTTATATTATCATTGTTGATAAACCTAGAAAGGATTATGTTGTAAAATATTTCTTGTCATGAATTCACCATACAAATGAATTTATTCCTATAGAATATGAATTTCCAAAATGAACATCTATGTGAATTATCTACTGATATAGTTGGGTCGCAATTATTGCTAATTATTTGGCTGCAAGAAGACATCCACAACATTTGTCACCTAGAGAAAAACAAAACGCCATCAGGATTAGTACCATGTACTCTTGGATATGGGCATAGTTATTTAGAACTAGATGATATCATGTGATCCAAAAATTTATTTGGGAAGACGAAATTTATGACATCTTGAATCCAAGTCATGATGAACCTTGTGGAAGTTTTTTTTTCTATTAAAAAACTACAAATGAAGTTTTGCGACAAGGTTATTATTGGCCCACAATCTTCTGAGATGCAAAAAATATGTTTAAAGTTGTGACAAGTGTCATATAATGGGGAAACCAACACAAATAGATGAGATTACCCTACAACCCTAAGTCCTAATTGAGCCTTTCGAAAAATTGGCTCTTGACTTGTGGGGCCTATCAACCCGCCATCAAGACAGACAGAATAGATTCTAGTATGTATAGAATTAATGTAACAAAGTGGATTTAAGCTAAGGGCATACCAAAATAAACATAACAAGTAGTGGTTGACTTTCTATATTAAATAAATTTTATTTCATTTGGGGTACCTCATGAAATTTTTATTGATCAAGGTACTTCATCCACCTATAAATTTTTCCAGTCCATTACCAAAATATTCAATATAAAGTATCAAATGTACACTCCATACCATCCTCAAGAAAATGGGTGGGTGGAAGTTACAAACAAGGTTCTGGAAGCTATCCTAACCAAAACAATTTAGCAACATCATAAATATTGCACTAAAAATCTTCCAGAGGACTTTTGGGTTTACAGGGTTACCTGTAAAGATGACACCAAATTTACACCTTATCAGTGAGTGTATGGAAACCAAGTTGTCCTTCCTATTTAATTTGGTATAAAAATTTCCCTTACAAGCTTAAATGGGCCTCTCACAAGCCCAAAAGCATCGGTTGGACCAATTAAATGAACTTGAAAAAAATTGCCAATAAGTTTTTCAAAAGATTACTATTGTTCAACAACAATGGGAGAAATGGCATGAGAATTTCATTAAAAGGGAACAATTCATAGAAGGTGACCAGGTCCTTTTATTCAACTCAAGGCATAAATAATTTAAAGGGAAATTTCACACATGATGGTTAGGGTCGTATGATATTGAGATTGTATTTGGCAATGGGTCAGTGGGATTACATACAATTTATGGTACATGGATTTTGTTGATGGCCAATGGAAATCAACTAAGACTATACCAAAAACCTAAATCTGAGGAGGAATTCAGTGAATATTTGAAGCATAAAAATGATATTTAAATAGCAGAAAGATTGGTTAGACCACCCTTGTCTACAAATCGATAGTTGTTAGTCCTATATATCTATAAAAAAGATTTAGGAGTGAAAACATGGTCTTGGACACCTCTAACACCTAGTTGCATTGGAAAATCAAGTTTTTCCCATGTTACTAGGGAAAGAGAGAACCTTCCTGTCATGAAAACCATTTTTTGGAGGCAGGATGGGACAATCTCTCACTGAAAACCCAGTGATACTCGCTAGTATATTCTCACGGATAAATAAATAAATAAATAAAAGAGAAACAACAAAAGATAAGAAAAGAGAGAGAGAGAGAGAGAGAGAGAGAGAGAGAGAGAGAGAGAATCACATATATAAATAAATATCTTCTACAATTATCCATACTTAGTTTTGAGATAAAACTTGATGATATGAAGGTTATTTTTCTTTTAGGAAAGATGCCAGGATTTCTTTTAGCGATACGAGCATAAGAATCAGCAACCATAATCTTATTGCAATTTTGCCAACCACCAAGGGTCTTCTTTTCAATCTCTTGGTTTTTATTTTAAGAAGGAAGTCTAAGGTTTGTTTTGTAAATATTGCATGTAGACCTAAAATATTGGATGCCTTATTGTGCTTACCTGAAAATTTAAGCCTTACACTTTTATGAAAATTCTCAAGGTTATCCATTTTATCATTCCAAATTACCCCTTGTGTTTAAAAGAAATCCCTATCTTTAACTATGCACAAAAAACCCTAATTAGACCCCCTATACACACTTTGGACCAACCTATATAAATATATCCCCTTTCAACTCACTTCTATACCTAATCCATGACCTAGCCTATTGTTCCTATCTTTACAAATATATATGTGTTATGAACCTATTAACATTAACTTATACATAAAAGCATATATATATTATATATATATAATATATATATATATATATATATATATATATATAATATATATATATATATATATATATATATATATATATATATATATAATATTATATATATATTGTTACCCATAAACATTCGAACAAATTGTATTATTGGTTTAAATTAGTTTTTCAAAAGGTTGGCACATTATTACTCCACTTAATCCTATGACATCCATGGTTGTTTGAAGGGACAACAAATATTATGACTCATTAATTCACAAAATTCCATAGGCAGTGTGAAATCACAGTTTCGTAGCTCAAGAAATTTGGAAGGATCCAGCTCGATATAAACTTAATCTCAAAATCCTTTGAACAAGAGGAAACTATAAGAGTTCAAACAAGGATAACTGTGAAGTTTCATAGAAGTTTAACAATGATTGTTTGAATAGGAAACCCCTAGAAGATTGAACAATCATAGTTATAAAGGGTTTGGATAGTGGTGACTGAGAAAAAAGGGGTTTAAACAGGAAAATATGTGTGGTTTGGTGAATATGGAAGAGCTCGATAACATTCACAGTATTGGGATCAAGCTCAAAGTTTGGAGTATTTTTTAAGATGCAAGTTGGGCTAAACTTTTGGGGAAGTTTAAGAGTCATGACTGGCCAATTGCACTTGAGTTTGAAAATACGTTTGATGGAACCAAGGCCATAGTAAAACAACTCACCATTACATTTAGTGAGAGGATGATTGCAAAGGTTACTAGGCTCTCCCAAGAGGGAGAGGCGTGGTCTAAAAATTTCAAAATTGACAGTGCTTATTGGGTCTCTTTTCATTGTGGCCAATATTCACTCTTGGATTTGAAGAAATCAATCAACGAAGAGGCCTTACCTCATCTCTAGTGGGATGTAGTCTTCATTGGTATGAAATTCCTCACTTTTGAAGGGTGGTTTAGTACAATTCAACATTACCACATTCAAACTTTAGTGCATTTATCTGAGCACATGTCGCCCAACACACCTCACTTCCTTTTAAAGGATTTGGTGAAGATGACCTCCTTAGTGCAGAGGAAGAATGACCCTGGATGAAGTTTGCACCAATAGGGACTGATTAAGATGCCTATAATGGTATAAATTCATACAACGAATATTTAATGGGATTATTTCCTCAAAGGGGTTAAGAAGAAACCCATAGCTAGGGTTTCGATTAAGAAACAACCTCCCAAATTTGCAATTCATTCAGTTGTTAAACGATGGTCTTCTGCTCAAATTTCATAGAATAAGAGAGAACAGGTCTCGGGGTCTAAATTCTTAAACTCATACCATGAAGCCCTAGAATCTACAAGAGCTCAGGCCACATCTAAAGCTAAAAATTCCACAAAAAAAATTCGAAGTAGTAGATCTTGAGGAAGATATTTAGGGGGAGAGACCTATGGAGGGTAATGACTTTGAAAGAAATTTTGGTACCTTGGAGGAGGATATGACAAAATCTAATACCCTTGGAAAGAATTTCAACATCGTGGAATACAACATTATAAAATGTAACATCTTTAAATAAAATCTTTACAAAGATAATGTTCCAAATGAAAATGTCACAGAAGGGGCATCGATGGTCTTTGAGGTTGGAGCAAGAAATGATTAACCAAAGAAGCACCAATGAAAGATATGTAATGCTATTGCACCTTAACCCTTTAGATTTTGTAGCCCTAGTTACCAGGCATTACTTAAACAAAATAAAAAATTGACCTTCCATAATGATAAAGTAATGGCCAAATTAAAGAAACAAGGACCCAAACTAAGCAATTTAGGAGACTTATTAGAAGCCATAGAATAGATTCAGTGAATTCTAAAACGAAGGTAGGAACCTTAGCAGAGGGATATAAAAAGGAATCCCAACAGGTTATAAACATGATTCTAGATGATTTCTTAACAAAAACTTATGTATTTCATCAGTTAAAACCAGATATGCCACAATGGCATACCAAAAATGATTTGTATGCTTTGGGTATCATTAAGAGGGAGATCCATAAACAAGTAATTGAAAAGACGAAATAATGTTAGTTTTCCATGTAGCTTAACCAGGAAGAAAAAGGGAAGGGATAAATAAATAAATGGAAAGATCTTTACCACAAAGAAAAAAAGTTAAAGAGGTGGCATGTGAATTGGGGGTGGAAATATCTTCGTGTTGAGTCCTTTCTAGAGTATACCCTATCCTTTTACATGACGTTTTTTATTCCTTCAAGTTCAAATAAATAAAATATGGGCAGCTTCATGAAATCATTCAACCTAAAAACTTTTTGGAACTCTACGAGCACTCTCAAGCCTCATATCGAAACTTGTTATGTGAACTCTATCAATTTAATTTGATTTTGAAAAATAATACCAAGTGGAATGCCAAGAATATTGTGGGATATATTCAGCCCCATGCTTTCATCTCTTACATAAATAATCTCATCAAGTGGAAAAGAGCTTCTGGGTTTTATGGGAAAATAGAAAAAAAAGGCCTATTTAATAGTAAGTGTCACCTAAAAATCTACGATTTTTCTTTTCACATAATATTTTTGAAATACTATAAATAATAATGTATATTTCTCTCTTCTAAAACATATATTAGACTACCAACTTCTGGATATGTTGTATAGTTAGTTCCATATTATTCTCCTTCCAATAGGTTATATGCCAAGTTGTTCCCCAACCAAGGCTTATATGATAATACCCCTTACCTTAACTAGTATATTCGATGTTCCATATATATATTTATACCTATATGCAATTGCTATAATACTATCTAATAATGCTACCGAGATTTTACATACAACTTATGGCACCTTAAGGCCTTGGGCTAGGTTTTATTTTTTCCTTAATGGTTATACCCACACATTGTATTAATAGTTGGTTCGATTTTAATAATATGACTATCCCTTTTCAATCCTTTATTCGACTACGAGGGAGTGGCATGCATGGTGTCAAAGAAGAAGGTGACAAATTGTTTTGGAAATAAGTGTATTGAATTAAACATTTCCACACACTTTTGAGCCATGTGATGCTCATGTGTCTATTGTGCATTGTCTAGATAAATGATCCATATATGTTTGTGAGATCCAATGGTTTCCCGTGTGTTGTACAAACCCTATCCTTTGATTTGGGGCAACAAACATTCGCTTTTTATGTTTTCGTTTTGTTGTCTAGTGTCTTGTGCTCAAAGAACTGGTTCAGGAAGGATAGAATTCCCATCACCTGCATTGTTATCAAACCCTTTATGTTTATATTCCTCTTTATTTTTCATCTCATTTGTGTTAGATTAGCCATAGGAAAGTGAAAGAATGAGAGTTCTTTATGAACATTTTTTTCGTAGATTTCCAGTGGTTGAGACTAGCGAGGGTTAATTTTTGCTTTCTTTTATTTTTGCCTATAGGAATGGAATTTTCTTTCTTGTGGTGGAAGGATCAGGGTACATTGAGCATTGTTACTTCCTTGGATCATTCTACAATGAAAATATATATACCTAACTCAAAGTGAAAAAAATTAATAACACAAATGAAACAAAATAATAATATATATATATTATATATGGTGGGCTGGTTGCAAGAGTTAAGGATAATCGTTCAAAATGAGAAATTATTCCTTCAAGTTTGGGTTGAGCTTCTTCTTGGTTTTCCTTTGGAGTATCAGTTATCAACCTCCAAATTTAACTCTTCTGCTAAAATAGCAGACTTATTTAATTTACTCGGTTTATGAAAAACTTCAACTTTTCTATGGAACCAAAAGGAATTAAAACCCCAGCTCATAACCTTAGTGCGTCTGAAACTTAAATTAACTCCCATGCATCTTCTGATGCGATCACCATCAAATCTGACTCGTCTAATCGAATGACTATCGCGTCACCCGCTTGCCAACTATCTTGGCCGATCTCCACCGTCAATTAGTCCTGCATGATCCAACAGTTATAGCGTAATCTCACATAAATTCTTGCATGATGCATAACAAGTCAAGAGCATGCGAGAAAAGTGGTTTTCACATGCTACGTGTCAACGCTAAGGTTAATCGCATGAATTTGCAAAATACCACTTACCACTTTAAGACCGCGTGAGATATTTCTTATACCTACGAAGATCGCTTTTCTATTCTGCATATGGTTTTAATCTCTGCCATTCCTCTAATGTTGATATTATCCATTGATCTGGCCAATCCAACGGTTTCCACTCTTCTTCTGGGTTTCTCATGAATTTGTCACGTTTCCTCATTCTGCCAAGACTTAGCACTTCTTCCAAGTTTAGTCTGTCTCTAAATTATTTTCTATGATTTTGAATGCATCCAAGTTATTTCAATGCACAGTGAATGAAGATTTAGATGCAACAACACAAGATTATATAAAATCTAATTCTAAAGGGCTCAAACTGGAAATAAAAAAAACTCAGTAATATTTTGAAGGAAATTAAAACCTTCAGGATTTCACCATTCATGCACAGTACTCACAGAGAGATTCCAAATTTTACATTCCAATCCTCCTCAGCCAAAATCCCATTCTACTAATCAAAACTTACATAAATACATGTCAATACAACAATCAAATCCTAAATCAATGGATCGAATCTGCCTAATCCTAGATAATATCTAATATGCATGATATTCTCCTCAAGAATCTCAACTAAGCCTGAATATTTGTGTTATCACTTAGAACCACAGTCCACGTATGTCCAAAGTTTCATATAAAAAAAAAATTAAGTGAATAGGTTTCTATGTGTGTCATTTTGAAATTAGAATTTCAAAAGGTATTGATTTGAGTC